>BMAC01000171.1:150888-191831 GCA_014905375.1 Phtheirospermum japonicum
TTTCTTATTTTTCTTTTTTCTTTTTTTTTTTTAAATAAGTACCCATAAAGATGAGGTACAAAACCACTTAAACCATACAATGTCAACATTGTATAATACGAAAACTTAAGCAAAGTATGGTAAATGGTAAGAGAAAGAGAGATACGTCTCTGAAATCCCGCTTGTGGTGATGAGTTGAGCGTTGAGGATCATCCAACGGGTCTTAATAATGAAAGGGACCTGAAAACACACAAAAATACACAAAAACATATAAAGTTAAAAGGGCTTGGGTTGCCTCCCAAGAAGCGCTTGATTAACGTCTTTAGCTTGACGGCGTCCACGGTTGATGTCATCCCGGATCCAGAAATAGATGACGATCGTGCCACACCTTGGTATTCTCCAAGAGCAATAATTGGCGATGATAATCACCAAGGCGGGCACAAAAATCACGTACCGGGATGCAAACGGGCTCCTTCTCAACTTTCTCTTCAAACACCTCCTTCTCATGTTTGTACAAAGACTCAAGCGGCACGACACGAGGTTCAATAAATTCACCCAAAGGCAATTCTCCCACACAGTCTTGTATAAAATCCTCAAAAAGCATGGGAGAGACAATGCCGACTTCCACCTCCTTCTTCTCACCCACAAGTTTCACATCTTCGCACACCTCGTTCAAAATATCATAAACGCTAGAATTGCCATCAACAAAGGTGGAATTTTTCATATCAAAGACGGGCAACTCCTCATGACAAGGTTGGTCTAGCTCGTACACCTTGTTATCAAATTTCTCTAATTGAATATCGAGGCGTTCTATGCGTTTATCCATACATTCTATGCGTTCATCCATTCGTCTAGTCCCTTCCACAATCTCAGCTAAAAGATCTTGAGAAACAGTGACGGACTGATCGCCGCTCGAAATATACGCATTGGATGTGGGTGGAGTGTAAACGTCATAGCTCGAAGAATGGAAATCTTGAAACGTAGGAGCATACGAGTTTGCGTTCGGATAAGGCAGAGCAAATCGAGCATAAGAATAATCAAGACACGGATCATAATACCCACGAGACAGTTCATAAGAATCCATGCTCGGATTACAGCAATATGAAGGACATGGGCCGGGATAGTCAAAAGCACGGGCCCATTCTTGACCGCTCGTAGCATACGGGTCATAATATGATGGAGGGACTTGACAATCGAGAGTTGGAGCGTAAGGATCATCATATGATGAACTAACTCGATAATTCGCCATCTACAATCAAAATAATCTCGAGTCTTCAAAAATGTGGCTACAAAGCACAACACTTAAAAACTGAGAATTAACGTACCAAAAAGTATAATAATAAACAAAATGAAATTCAACAACCAATACTAACACAAACACACCAATAAAAGCAAACACCAAAAGTCGTAGCCTTTAGCCTTTCCCGGCAACGGTGCCAAATTTGAATCGAACTTTTTCGCGTTTAAAATTTAAAAGCTCGTTCGCAAGAGAACGGAGCTATTATAGGCGATAAGCTGACTTGAGTCGAATCGCAAGGAAGACTAATCGGAAACTATTTCGGTGTTCGATTTTACGTACATTACTAAGAAATTAAAAACTAACTAAACTAAACCAAACACGCTATCCAATTTGGTTCACAAGTTCTAACATCTGCCAGCATTGAAATTAAAAGTTTGAAAAATGATTAATAAAGGAAGGGTCTAGTGCGCCGTAATCGTCTCCACTATCGGGGTTGTCAGTCCCGATGGTCCTAAACGACCCTAAGCACACTAAACCAATAAACTTAGACGAAAACAAACATCATCATGATCAACTTCATAATAACAATGCAAGCATTATCACAATCGATAATAAACAAACAACTAATCTAACAAGACTAACAACTAAACTAATAAGCAAATAACATAAATTAACAACTAGGAAAAACAATAAAAGGTTTATACTAAATTAACAAAAGCAAAGTACATAACAACATCAAAGCAAAGATTATTAAAGCCAAATACACAAAGCAAATAAAAAGGTGCAGAAAAACCTATAATCTAGAAAACATCAGCCATCGAATGATCTTCAGCGGCGAGAAACGGCCTTGAACGTCGAACGACGTAGATAATCGACTAAACTACGAACTATTGGACTCTAATCTTGCGTGAATCGAAAGGTGGCATGAACCGAGGGCTCTCTACATTATTCTGACCTTTCCCCCTCGTCCAAGCACTGGAAAACGAAGAAAACCACCGGCTTTTATAGATTTTTCGAAAATAACAGCTCAAACTGCCGGAGCGTCGGCAGTGCGTCGATTGACGCGTGCCGGCACTTGCATCGACCAGGCAGTGCATCGATCTACGCGAGCCAGGATCGATGCAACAGAAATTTTGTGTCGACGGTGCGTCGACCGACACGGGCCAGGCTGCACGCGTGCGTCGGCAGCTAGTGTCGGCATGACTCGGACACTGGTAACCTAGTGTCAGACAGCTACCCAGTGTCAGGTAGGTACCCAGTGTCAGCTCAGTACATTGTTCGTCCAATCTTCGTCGTCTCGAGCTATAACACTAAAATAAAGCAAAATTAGATTATTTCATATAAAATAAATTAAAAACACATTAAATACCAAACGAAATGAAAAACATCAAAAGGAAGGAAAATGATAAAAAGATAAACCTAAACACCCTAAAAGCACACAACATACAATGCAAAATCACACGAAAATCACATACAAATATGTACAAATCATCATCGCCCGTGTAGCCAATAACTCACCCTTTTCATTCTCCATCACGGTAATGCTGCTCTTTTTAGGGACCATGTGTGCGGGACTCACCCACTCGCTCTCGAAAATCGCGAAGATCAAACCCTCCTTCAACAACTTAAATATCTCATCTTTCACGATCTCTTTAAGGTTCGGGTTCTATCGCCTTTGGAATTCTCGAGAGGGTTTGGCGTCATCCTCCAAGATAATTCAATGCATGCACATCAATGGGATAATTCCTTTTATATCACCGAGGCTCCACCCGATAGCACCTTTGTGAGCCTTAAGCACCTTGATCAACTTTTCTTCTTCCTCTTCATTTCAATTGGCAAAGATAATCACCGGCTTACTTTTTGCCTCTTCTAAAAAGACATATTTGAGGTGACATGGGAGAGGCTTTAGCTCGAGCTTGTGCCTCCTCTCACCCTCATCGGGAGTTAGTTCGAACAAATCAATCCTTCCTTCCAAGTATTCGCCAAATTCTTCAATCGGCTCGACAACTTGTTTCTCATTAACAAGCCCCACCTCCCCCTTTGAAAACGTGTTGTTGACCTCAACGACACTTATGCAAGCACTCTCGAGAAGACTCGTCGCAATACACGATTTGGTGCCATGCCCATAAGCTCCATTATCCTCAAAATCACCGCTATCACCATCCTCCGGCTCGATTATCCCATCATACTCATCTGCCAAAAAAACATGCTCAACCAAATCTTGAATTTCATCAATGAGAAGACAATTCGCATGAAAGATGCTTGAAGGGATTGACGGCAAGTTGGTCATCGAAAATGTAACCGACTCACCCGCCACGGACAAGGTGAGGTTCTTTTGACCAGCGTCAATGAGGCATTGCGTGGTGGCCATAAAGGGGCGTCCGAGTAAAATGGTGTGCTCGGCACCATCATTTGACACCATACCCACATCAAGAACAACAAAATCCACCGGGACCACAAGCCCTCCAACCTTGACGAGCACATCCTTAACAATGCCCTTCGGATATCGAATTGACCGATCGGCCAGTTGTAAGCAAATACGTGTTTCTTGCAAGGGTGTTAGCTCCAATTGCTCATAGATAGAGGATGGCATCAAGTTTATCCCCGCCCCAGAATCAAGCATATCGGTAGTGATCTTTCCATTGCCGAGGGTGATATCAATACAAAAGGAGCCGGGATTAATTTTCTTGAGGGCCAAAACCGAAGGATCACATACCACACTCGCCTCCTTAGATATCACCACTCTTTCGTTCAGAACACTCATGAGCTTCTTGGAAGAAAGCTCCTTAAAGAACTTAGAGTAAGCGGGCATGTCCCGAATGGCATCCAACAACGGAAGGGTGATGTTTACATTGGACAAAGTGTTGTAGAGATTTTGGAATAGATCGTCCTTCTTGGTGGTTTGGAGCCTCGATGGATAAGGTGGGGAAGCCTTTGGAATCGGTGGCTTATAGGCGTTCGAGGATTTTTGCAAGCAATCGGGGCCCTCCTTCATCAGGACGACACCCACGGGGGTAGAATCGGGCGTAGCGACAATAGGAGGATTAGCCACCTTCTCACCCTCGAATGGTGGATCCACATTATTATCAACAACCCGGCCACTTCTAAGATATGTGATTGCATGGGCGTGTGATGGTTGGCTAGGTAATTTTCCTTCTTCATTGGCTTGCTTGAGCATATTTAACTCGGTATCCATTTGCCCAAGTTTCGTATCCGTGGCATTCATATGATTATCCAATGAGGACACCATGGCGGAGAGGGATTACAATTGTTGTAAGATCATAGTAAGAGTGGGATCGGTGGCCGGTGGTGGAGCACTCGTCGGTGGAGTTGGTCGGGAGGGGCCCATGTAAGAGTTTAAATGTCCAAAGCCCGGATGTGTGTGGTTGCTTGGGTGGTACGGGGGATTTTGACTTGATATCCAAGCAAAGGGTGGTCTAGCAACACCATGACCCAAATGGTAACCTTGGATCCAACAAACATCCTCCGATTGAGGCACCGGCATGTAAAGAGAAGGATTCGATGGACAATATAGTGTGTCATGCCCAACCATACCACAAGACAAACAAGACGGTTCCATGCTCGGGGGGGACATCTTAGCCATTTGAGCTTTCATAGCGGCCAACTCTTTTTCCATCTCAAGCTCTCTTGGGGAAAGAGGCTCATTCAAATTTTTGACCTCATTGGCACTTGAATACAAAGCACGGGAAGATTTTTGTTTAGAATTCTCGGCCAAAGTGTTGAAAACACGGAGAAGCACGTTTGGAGGATGAATTGTCATATTACCCCCCGCCGTCGTGTCCACCATGTATTGAGATTTTGGGTACAATTCCTCATAAAAAGATTGAATTAAAAGCTCCTTGGGTAAACGATGATGCGGACAGCTATCAAGAAGATCCTTGAACCAAAACCAAGCGGAGTGAAACGGCTAATTTTTCATTTGCTTGAATGACATAATCTTAACCCTCACATCGACCGTTTTTTCCATAGAGTAGTAATGATCGAGGAAAACCTTCTCGAGTTCTTCCCATGTGCGAATCGAGTTAGGAGCAATACCCATAAACAACGATAATTCCTTATCTTGAAGAGCATACGAGAAACAACGGAGTCGAAGATGCTCCGAACTTATCATGTTCGGGCGGTAGAAACTCGAGACATGCCATAGAAATTACTTGATGAATTGGAGCGGATCCTCCTTTGCAAACCCGCGAAAAATGGGAAGGCGGGCAAAATCGAGCGAACGGATATCAATAGCCATCACCTCGGGGGGAAGAGATATACAAGATGAAATATAAGCCCCCACGAAGGCTTGGCTCACCTCCTTCATAGTACGGACGGGCGGAGTAAGCGGAGCATTCGTATCAAAACCACCAAACAAAGCATACTCATCGGGATCTTTCTCTTGAATCCCACGATTGTTACCATATCCGGGGCCACCACCATAACCATTCGAATTCACATTCCGAGTCGGGTTGAAAGCATGCACGGTAGAGTACCATACGGACCGGGATTCGGGCTTGGTACTTTCGGGAATTTATGAAGAACACCATAGCCATCCGGAACGTAATTCGTGGCTCCATAATTGCCAAAGGAATCATTTGCATTCGAGAGAACATTAGTCCCGACATGGTTTACACCATGCCCTCCCATGCCGGGTTCACGAAAGCCGCACTAGTGCAGAAACTGCATTCTAGAACAGAACATCCTGGTGCATTCAGAAGGGTATTTAAAATACTGTTCTGAATTAGACTTTCTAGAACGGTATTTGAAAATACCATTCTGGAAAGTATACATTCCGGAACGGGTATTAGAAAACCGTTCTGGATTATGAGTCCAGAACGGTATTCAAATAACGTTCTAGAAAGTGTGCATTCCAGAACGGTATTGTAAAATCGTTCTGGAAAGTATACATTCCAAAACGTTATCCGAATAACGTTCTGGAATTTAAGTCAATCCAGAACGGTCTTTATAATACCGTTCTCAAAAGTCTTATCCAATTTAATACCGCGTAAATGAAATTTTTTTGCCGCCCATATTTCTACTTTCTAGAACGGTATTTTTAAAACCATTCTTAAAAGTCCCTTGATACAGAACGGTAATTAAAATACCGTTCTTGAAAGTCTTTTACAATTAAAATATTAAATTAATAAAAATAAAAATAAAATAATTATAACACAATTACACCCAACCTCATTTCATTCCCCCGCCTTCTCTAAGTTCTGCGCCTTCTCCTCCAAACAGCGCCTCGTCCTCCTCCTCTCTCTGCTGCCTCCGTGAAAGGTGGCCACCAACTCCTCATGATGGCCTCCTGCCCGTCCTCCCCCACATTAAATCTTGAAAATCGACAGAATTCTCAAAAATCAGGCTTCGGTCCCCATTTGAACAAAAATGGCAAAACGCCGGCCGGCATCCCTCCGGCCAAATTGGATGTGCATCAACCTTCCCCACGTCTTGTTGATGCTAACCCAGGTACCAATTTGAAAAAGCGAGCTACAATTGTGGCCAATTCAAATGTCCATTTATATTTCAAAACATCGCCTCCAAGCTTCTCGCCGTCTGGCACGCCACCAGCCGTGAGATTTCATCTCCAGTCCACCACCGATGGTAGATGTTCTTGTCGAATAGAACATTGTTCCCGGTATCAAAGTCAACAAGGTAATCTAATAGCATGATCAAAGTTTAATGAGATTTTTTAAGAGATTAATAATTTTTTGAATTTTATATAACTGGGTTTTTTGGGGTGGAACATGGTTTGGTTCAAGGAAGAAAACTTTGCTTATTGTATTTGAAAGATGAAGGGCTCAGGAATTGGTGTCTGATATGTAAAATACTATATTTATTTAATGACTCGACTCTCTGACCTTACTCTAAATAAATAATTATAATCCCTCATTCCCTTCGCATCCATTTCTACCTTCATTGCAATGCCACACTATGTTTCTAAATGTAGAACTTAATGGGTACTGGCTCCCTGTTCTGTAATTGATGTATGGTGGCATTGTTTGTTGAAAAAAAATGTAATTGTAGTGCGGGAATCTGGTGTTTAAAGGGTCAGGTGTGTGGTTGTGGTGGGCAGGAAGGAGGCAGCAGCTGTGGTGTTGGTGATAATTTTCATGAAAAGGTGTTGGTTGGTGGAATGGGTTAGTTTCGAAAATGAGCTTTACAGGAGCCCAGTTGATCGTAAGATGCGTTCTGAGCGTTATTCCTATCGTGATCCTGTCGATGCCGTTCTTTTTCTTTTATCACTAAAAGAAAAAGAAAAGTGTTTTTGGCCTTATCATGCTATTTGTTTCTGTTTCTCTTCATTGAAATTGGGAATGGTGCGTGTTTAATTAGAAAGGCTAAAAATAGCCAGGGGACAAATGCTTTAGATTTATGATTCTCTCTTGGTTTGACTTTTACACTCATGTATAACATTTTTGAAACATTCTTCTAATATATGAAACATTTTTTTAACTTCTATTTTAATATTATTATATTATCAGCTGATTCTAAAGCACAAATGTTTTGCGAAAATTCCCATAAAAATCGATCAGAAGCTAAAAAGTGAGGAGGTTTGACTTTTACACTTTGATAAAAGTTAACATTCTCTTAATATATACAGCTTCTTAACTTCTATTTATAAACAATACCCATAACCAATTATATTTTGCTTCTGATTTAATAAATCACTTCATCTAAAATTTGACGATTTTTTCTTACAGGATAAGGAACTACTACGATATTGGTTCATCTTTAATCATTTCCTGAGCTTGGGCAAGCAGGTTAGTTAATCCTAATCCGACGAGCATCGTAATATTTTTGTTTACTTTGATTCCTTAAAAAATAACTGAATTTTACAAGACATCATAGGCAAAACGGATGTCGAATTATTCTCTAAAGCAGGCGTAAAAGAACCTCAGGACTTCAAATGGGAGGTTCTAGAACGAGGACTGCCCACGAAGAGAGAGATCACGTTCGAAACCGAGCTGTTCGGTTTGAAAACATTCTGAATCTATGTGGAGCCCGTTTTCAGCAAGAGAGGCGAGACGATCTGTGTAAATTAAATGGGAATGGAAGTTACTGATCAGGTAAAAACTTTTATTTTTACGATTCTAGGTAAATAGAAACCTGTTAGTAATTTTGAAAGAAAAGTGGAGTCATTCGTAATTTGGCTAAAATTCAGGGTACTTTTGTAATTATCCTAAATGCCACTGTTAGAACTATATTCCATTTGAGCGCTTAATTCTATCTGCATTTGTCTTTGTCTCTTTTATCAGTCGTCGAATAATTTGTTCTGATTATTACAGAAAGATCCCCGAGGTTTGACCTATTTACAAAACTCCCCAGCTAACTTTGAAATTACAAAAAGACAAAAAACAAAAGGGGATTATGAAATGATTTTGCTTTCGAAGGGTTAAATGTAAGATAAAATAAAATCTTATGAGTAGTTTTTTTAATTTTGAAAGTTAGCAGCGTTTTTTTTTTGTAATTAGGTCAAAATTTGGGGGTCTTCTTGAAATTAACCCTATTTTGTTACTGAAACTTCTTTTTTTAATTTTATTTTGCATATTATTATATTTATAAATTAATTTTATTATAGGTCAAAAACAGAGAGAAAATGGCAAAGCTTAGAGAAGAAATGGTTGTACAAAAAGCAAAGGAGACAGAACTTAACAAAACAATCCACATAACAGGTTTAACTTGCTCCTCTCTCATGGTTATATATATTTATATCGATTAAGAAATAAAAATGGCCTCGTTATTTTTAACCTGTATTATTTTTTCTTTGCAACAGAGGAATCGATGCGAGCGAAACAAATGCTGGCGACGATGTCTCACGAGATATGGTCTCCTCTATCCGAAGTCGTGAGCATGGCCGAGGTTCTTTCGACCACTAATCTCGACAAAGAGAAAATACAACTTTTGAAAGTTATGTTATCTTTTGGTGATTTAGTCCTTTAACTGATAAACGATATCCTCGATTTTTCAAAAGTCGAGTCAGGTGCGACATTTTCAAATTAATTTTTCTTGTCGTTCTTGATAGTTTTTTAAAATGGGAGTATTAAATTTGGATATTTTTTTTTATTTTGTGATTCATGGACAATGCCCTTCTTAACACAAGTTCATCGATTCTTCGTGAATTTTTGACGGCTGATTTATGCATCTCAATAAACAGAAATATAACAACTAACACAATTTTTTGTGTTTATTTAATGTAGACAGTCATCGCTTGTGAGAAGGTATCTATAGCTTTGTCTGAACTGAAGTGTTTAGCTTTATCTACGTGGAAATTCATTTCTCAGACAAAACCCTTTGACTTACAGGTGAAGAAAATTAAAGAACTCAGTGAAGGATACAACATTATCGGACTCTCCCAGGTGAAAATATAATTTTATCAAACCTCAGGGGTGTTTCTGTGATTCTGAAATTACTCTGCATTTTATCAAACCTCAAATTTTTTTTTTGATTTTTTTCTCTTTGAAATAAGTCAGTAAGAAAATTAATATTAATTTAAATAAGTTGCTTCTGCAATAATCATGTCGACTTGCTGCATGACATTCTATTCATGTTATTTCTGGTAATTAGCCTCCTAGCATGCATATTCTTATTTGAATCATTTTATTTTGCTTTTAATTTTGTTGTGTTCGTTCCAGGGATACATTTGCCTCAGCTTCTGCGACGTAAGTTTGCTTCGGCTGATACTCTTTACTTAGTGATACCACTTTTTTTGCATAGTTTCTATGGGGTTCTAGAATTGCAATAATATATTGAAGACCAAGAGTGTGTAAATATATTGTATCCCTTACATGATACTGAACCGAGAAATTTGGTCTGTTTTATTTTTCATTTTTCTTTAATGTGCTGCGTCTTTTCTCTCAGATAATTGGCAGCAATCCCGACGAGCAGCAGAAGATGTTTGGTAGGCATTTTGAGATGGAGGATGAGCTTGTTATCAAGATTAGTCGAAACTCACTTGACGCTCTAAAAGAAAATTACGCGGTTTGTATATTCTGGCCTCGGTGTTTAGGGTATTTACAAAAACTACTGATTTCTAATATTTTGATGTAAATTTGTTGTTATACTTTTCTTAAATATCTTACGAATTGGCTAATTTATGGTTTATATGTAACTTAAATATTTTTACTACAAATTATTCACGACTTATCTATTGAATTTCGTAATAGCTAATCTCAAAGTGTCTTTTAATGTAGCTTCAAATCCAATAGCTATTGAATTTCTGATCTTTAAATAATGCCCGCCCACAGAAATGAGAAATAATGGACTGTAAAAGACCATATACATTGGACAGGTTAATTCAAGCAAATAAATTGTGTGTGGATTTTTGTAACTTGTCTCCTAGTGTTGTATTTATTCAAGCTTGAAATTTCAGTGTTGTTAGGTAATTTAATGAGTTGTTTACTTTTATTGATCGATCATTATTTTAAAGCAAGTAATTGGTGCATGTACATAGAGTTAGCTTCTTTCATATGTGATGATATATTTAGTTMATTCTTCAATTTACTCTCTATTTAATACATCTTTACTCTTCTGATGATATATCTGACACTCTAATTGYTTCTAMTTATACTTTTATATTAATTCTTGTTCGCTATTGTAACATATAATAAGTTCTTTTAAGATTTGAAATAACAAAGCTTAATCATATATAGTATTGTTATGGACTTACCACTTATGATTAATCTGGTTCGCTATTTCTTTTATATATTTTGAGGTTATATAATGGGCCCGTACCACTTATGATTAATCTGGTTGGCTGTGCTGCTTTCTCATACCCTTGAATACAGGTACACTTGATTGGAATATATTGTATTGAGGGATCTTTCTTTGTTGTATATGAGTACATAGAGAATGAAAACGTAAGTGAACATCTCCGAGGTTCAAGTGCGATATTAAGTATGTTAGTGTTTGTTGTTGTTCCTTTTTTCTTTCCAGTTCTGTATTTAAGAAAAGTTTGTGTAGCTATGCGCGGATATTTGGTTAGTGAGGATTGGGTGTTCTCATTATATGGCTCGTGAATTTTGGTTGGTTTGGTTGACTTTTGGTCAGTTTGGCTTGGTTGGTAATTATGAGAGTGCACTGTGTATGTGATTTGAGCATCTAGACTTTTTTTAATTTTTTTTTTTTATGGGGAACTGGCAATAAAACCAGGGAAGAAAAATATGCACACTTTCTATCTTCGGGGTTGAACTATTTTTTGCTATAGCTCAAGCATTTATCTTAGTTTTATGTATTAGACCTATTTAGCCGGGCTAGTTTTGATGTTGCTTGAGAGTCAGTCAAAATATGGGTCGAGTCCCTTTGTGTGTGGTTTTTGGGAAGCAAGTGATATTTAGTATAGGATAATTAAGATGCGGTTTGATTTGCCTATTGTGAGATTTTAGAGGTTTTGTGACCGTGCTAGTTGTGTAAGTTTTTTTATTTACAGGGCTGCTTCTTTCACTCCCTTTTTGGTTCTTTTTTCTGCTGCCATTAATGGCATTCAACACCTGTGACTTGTGAATTTATTTTTTATTTCCCCACTTTCTTTTCCAATTTTTTACATTTGGGGTGGATAGTTGATATGGGCAGAAAAGGAAGTCGTGTTCTTTATTTTTATTTCTTTTTCTTTTTCGCCATTTCATTTTGAAGATTGAGCCAATTCCAAGTGGGAATCTGCCTCATGGGTTTGATCCAAGTACATGCCTCCTGGGTTTGATCTAAGTTCTCTTCTTAATTAATCTTGCATATTCCAAAAATAAAAAAAAGTTTGAGAATAAAACTAAATATAAAAAGAATGGGTTTAAGAGATATTGGAGAAAGTCTACCACCAGGTTTCAGGTTTTATCCAAGTGATGAAGAGTTGGTTTGTCATTATCTCTACAAAAAAATTGCTAATGAAGAGGTTCTAAGGGGTACTTTGGTGGAAATTGATCTTCATATTTGTGAGCCATGGCAACTTCCTGGTAAGTACCTATAGATATATATTGTATATGTGTGTGTGTATGGTTGAGCCCAGAATGTTACTTGTGTATCTTTTTATTGAATCAAGCCTTGATATGGTTTAAACATAATCTTAAATTGATATCTACAATTCTTAGTTCATCCTGTAAATTATGCCTTCATTAAAGGGTTTAATAATATCATGCTTTTTTCATATTAGCATGATCAAAGCATACACACATGCACAAGTTACTCATTTTTCATGCTATGAATTCTTTAATTATTATTTTATGTGACGAAAGCTTGTGCCGAAGCAATGGAGAGAAATGGGTCGTCGGAAGAAGAGGTTGATGTGAACAACAGTTTCGTAAACCCTCAAGCGGAGGATCGGGAGCTCAAAGGCCAGCTTTTACGGAAATACAGCTGTTATTTGGGCAGCCTCAAGCAGGAATTCATGAAGAACAGAAAGAAAGGGAAGCTTCCTAAGGAGGCTCGCCAACAGTTACTCGACTGGTGGAGCAGGCATTCTCTTTTTCATGAAGACTTTATCTTTTTTTTTTTTTTTTTCATATAGTTGAATAAAAAATATTATTGTATTAATATTAATTTTAGTTTGCCGTGTCTTAGAGTTTATTGAAATTTGGTGATATAATTAATATAATCATAGTATTTACTATTATTGATTTTGGTGTATTCCTGCTTTCATTTCAATTTTTTTTAATTTTTTAAACTTTCTAGAAGGTAACTTTTCTAAAACCGTTCTAGTAAATGTACTTTCCAGAACGGTATTTTCAAAATACCGATCTGGAAAGTATAACTTACCAGAACGGTATCTAAAAATATCGTTCTGGAAAGTCTCTCTTTCTAGAACGGTATTTTGAAATACCGTCCTGGAAAGTATAACTTACCAGAACGGTATTTCAAAATACCGTTCTGGAAAGTGGCGGATCAACCTGGGATGGTACCATTCTAGAACAGAAAAATTATTTTCTAGAACATCTTTTTTTTACCCTTCTAGAAAGTCTGTCAATCCAGAAGGGTAAAAAAAGGCGTTCTGGAAAGTCTGACAATCCAGAACTATGTCACTACAGAAGGTACAGAAAGGCGTTCTGGATAGGCAGAATTACCCTTCTGGATATGCAGTTTCTGCACTAGTGCCGTGAGAACCGGGAGCAACGTGGTTTGCACCTTGCCCTCCCACGTTACTCATACCAACTGAACCACCACCGTTCTCAACATGGTTTGCACCATGCCCTCCCATGTTGGAAACAAAGCCACCATTAGAAGAATTAGGGAAACAAGCATTACCTTGGTGTTGGCCCGTGGCGTGCCCATGAGTGGTAAAACCACTCCCTTGAAATCCAAGCGTTTGCTCATGAGGTGGCGGGGGAATGGGGTTCGAAGGCCCGGTCATGGTACTTGGAACGGGCTCCTCATAAACTCCGGGCTCGGTCAAATTAGAACTTTGAGGATCGGCCCGAGGAGATTTCCAGTTAGGGTCGAGAAATGGGCCCGTATATGGAAGATTGTTCGTCATATTAAAATCAAGAATCAAAGAATGTCGAAGACGTCGTAATCGTTCGGGGTTAGAAGTATAAGGGACTAATTCAAGTCCGAGCGAACGACGACCTTGCATACACTCAAAGAAATCGTCAAATAAAAAGGAAAGCTAAAAACACAACAAAACGACAATTAAATTGAAGGCATTAACCAAACCGTGTCGCAACGGAACCATTTTGAAGTGCATTTTTTTGTGGATTTAGAAAATTAAAGGTTCATGACTTGGTATTATCGGATTTCGATTCAAGTAAGAGAATCAATGTGTTTCAAGCTTCGAAAAATAAAGGAAAATGAAAATAATGCAATTAAACTAACTAAACTACACTAGAAATTGATATAACAAGTGGGTAGGATGCCTCGGTCGTATGCCATTAATAGAAATGCGCAAGTAAAGGAAATAAGCAAAGACAAGCATTGTTTCACCATGTACTACCATGCATGCTCAAGGTACAACCATGCATGAAAACTCAAATAATGAAAATTAAAAAATATTGAAAGCATCAATGTAAAGAGCCATAAAAGTTGACCTGAAAGTTTTAAAACTTTAAGCAAAATAACAAGAAACGAAGAGTAGATCTAAGATTCAATCTAAAACTATGCATGAAAATAAAATTACAAATAAAGCATATTAAAAACTCAAAGCCAAGACAATCTAAGACCCGATCTATGATCTACATGTGTCATACATCTAAATTCCATAGCCAAATCTTAAGATTCAACAAGTATTCGAGGAGCTAAGGTAAAAAGCATAAAATTGAAGAACATGCATGAAAATAAAGAACAAGCTTGAAATTAAAAGGAAAGCTTACTATATTAAAGATGAGGATCCAATAGCTTGAATTACAATCAAAGTACTAATCCAAAGGAGTATTTGGATTCTTCTTAGGCTAACAAACCCAAGGGAATGCTTGAAGATTACATCAAAAACCTAAGAAAGTAGATCTAGAAATCTAAGAGAGAATTAAGCCCAATACTCATGTAAGAGATTGGGAATGAGTGGATAATGCCTCAAGTCAAGTTGTGGGGTTTATATAGTTATTAATAGGGGCAAACTCATCAAAACATTCTTAATCCTGGACTCGCAGTTGATCGACTGTGATTCAGTCGATCGACTGCCCTGTCGATCGACTAAGGTCAGTCGATCGACTGCCACCCCAATTAAAGGAGCTCTCTGTTGCGCAGTCGATTTTCGAGGCTTGCAGTCGATTCTTTTGGAAGCAATCGATCGACAGCCCTGTCGATCGACTAAGGTCAGTCGATCGACTGCCATGCCAATTAAGGGAGCTCTCTATTGCGCAGTTGATTTTCAAGGCTTGCAGTTGATTTTCTTGGGAGCAGTAGATCGACTGCCGTATCGATCGACTAAGGTCAGTCGATCAGTCTCGATTTCCTCATTTTGGCACGGATTTTTTGAGCTTCAAGGCCTCGATTCAATCCTCAGCAACTTAGAGTCAGTCCTATTCCTCGTGCCACCTACAACATAAGAATATTGAATTCAAAACCCACGAATCGTCATCGAGAAATGCATATACCAAGTTTCAATCCTAAAACGAGGAAATGACCGAAAAACCTAATGACAAATGACTGAAAACTACTAGAAATGAAGCTAAACCCTAATAAAAAAGTACGAGAAAAACAGAATAATTACATGCAAAACACTTGTATCCCTTTTTTTGTGACCATGTACCCCAGGAATTTTCCAGCTCTTACCCCAAATGCGTTTTTTTTAAGGTTGAGCTTCCTCCTGTATCTTCTCAGCATGTTACAAGTCTATCTCAGGTCGTCCACATGCGAGGTTTCCTTAGCACTCTTGACCAACATGTCATCCACATATACCTCCATGTTTCTCCCGGGCTGACCTTTAAACATCTTGTCCACCAACCGTTGGTATGTGGCTCAGCATTCTTAAGTCAAAAGAGCATGACCACATATCAATATGTCCCTTTTGGGGTTATGAAACTAACCTGCTTCCATTATTCTTTAGCCAACCTAATCTGATGGTACCCCTGAGAGGCATCCATCATGCTGAGAAATTCACAGCCTGAGGTGGAATCCACAAGCTGGTCAATCCTCGGTAATGGATAGTGGTCCTTTGGGAAAGCATGTTTAAGATCTCTAAAGTCGATACACATCCACTAATATTCCTCCACCTTTGGCATCAATACAGCGTTGGAGAGCCGTTCTGGGAACTGCATCTCTTGGACGTGTTTAGCCTGTAATAGTTTTTCTACCTCTGCCTGGATAATGGCCTCCTTTTCTGGGCTGAAGTTTCTCATTCTTTCATTTATCAGTTTTGTTGTGGGGCTGGTGTTGTGGTGATGCTCGGCTATCGCTGGGTCAATGCCAATTAAATCTTGTGGAGACCAGGAAAAGACGTCGACATTGTCTCTCAAGAAGGCCACCAGCTCAACCAGAACCTCCGGGCTCAATGTCATTCTTACCCGCACAACTCATCTGCCATCTCCTGGGATTATTTCTACCATCATTAGGTTTTCCTCTTGCCTAGATAGCTCTGGCATTTCTGGTTCTGTTCAGGCTTTTTTAGGCCTTCTCTCCTCGACATTTCACCTGATGCTCTCCACATACAATTTGCGCAATGCGTATTGATCACCTTGGACTTCTCCAACCCCGTCCTAGCAGGGAACTTCAAATTCATATAATAGACCAAAATTACTACCTGGAATTGGCTTAAGGATGCCCTCCCCATCATATCATTATAAGAGGATGGGGCGTCTACTACCAAAAAGCGTACTGACTTGGTTTTCCTGAATGGGTCCTCCCCTAGTGAAGCTAGGAGGTCCCAACGTTCGCAGAGCCCCTCCGGCAAACCTACAAACAAGGTCGTGACCTCTTGTAACTCCATATACAAGTTCAACTTCCTAATATAATCGTAAATAGAATGTCCGCAGAGCTACCCGTATCGACAAAGACTCTTCGCACATTGTAATTAGTAATGGTGGTAGTTATTACCAAAGCATCTACATGAGGTGCTAGAATATCATTCTTTTCCTATGATCCAAAGTAGATTTTCGGGCATAGGGCTAGCTACCCTACCTCACTTGCTTTCCTTGATAGATCTCTCACAGCCCGCACGTAATTATTCTGGGCACGTCGCGATCGCTCATCATATTCTCCTCCTATGATCATTTGAATCTCTTCCCTTATCTTTTGGGAATGGTTTTCCCTTTTCCTCTCCGCGACCACCTCCCTGATCATACCTAACCACTTGATATCTCTCCCTCTTGTAAGGTTCAGATTTGGACCCTTCTCTTTTTGCTCGTACAAGCTCCTTGAGGTGCCCTGCCTGTACCATCCACTCTATCTCATACTTTAAGTGGGTAAACTGAGCAGTATCATGACCATACTCATTATGGTACTTACAGAATCGATCGGATTTATCCTTTTTTGGCTTCTGGGCGTATGTCCTTGGCCATTTCAGGTCAGAATATCGTTTAATGCCTTGAAGTATCTCCCTCTGTGGTGAAGCCAAGGGTTTATACCGATTAAACCAGGGGCGTCCCCCTCCCAGGTCAGTTCTAGGCTTCTTCACTTGCACCTTTTCATCTCTATCAGCTCACTCTCTTCGTCTATCCCTATCATCCTTCAGTCTTAAGGCTTCTTCCAAATGGATGTATTTTTTAGCTCGTGCTAGAAGCTCGCCAAACATCTGCGCTGGTTTGACCACCAACAACTGGAAGAACTCTCCCCTCCTCAGCCCTTGAGCCAGGCATTAATCAAGAGCTCCTCGGATGATGAGGGTACTTCCAGCTTAGCGTCCGTGAAACGCTTGATATACCCTTGCAGACCTTCTCCCTCTTTTTTCTTTAAGCTAAACAGCTCCCACGACATTTTCTTTTATTTCCTACAACTAGTAAATTGATGTAGGAATGCCGAGCTGAACTGGTCAAAGTTGCTGATAGATCTTGGTGGCAACTTACAGAACCAAAACTGAGTTAACTTGGTAAAATTTGTTGGGAAAACTTGGCACATCACAGCATCAGAAAATTTATGCAGGGTAGCCGCATTTTCAAACCGGCATAAATGGTCCCATGGATATGTTGTCCCGTTATACTCGAAGTCCAAAGATCAGTAAGAAGCTGGGAGATCATCCATCATGATGTTCTCTATGAACAGGGTGCTTCGTCGCATTGGTCCTGCCCCTATACCTGCTCTCTTTTGTTTAACATCCCTAACTTCCTTCTACAAATTATACATTTGTTCGATGAGATCCATATTTTCCACGACGTATCACTGTTAGAGCTGAAAGAGCTCTTCTCTTCCTATCAGATGGGGGGCCTGGCTGCACACTAAGGGGTCTTGGTTTGCTCTAATTGTGTTGGTTGAGACACATTAGGAGGGGGTGGTGAGAGCTCTACAAATATTTTCTCCACGGCGTCCACCACTGCTTTGCCGATGAGCTCAGAGATCTGCCTCAGAAAGGAATCATTCACAAATCCACCGCCTTCACGTGAGGGCCTTCCTTGAGGCTACGTCGTGTCCTACCCATGTGTCGCTGGTGGTTCTTCCGCTTCTGGAGCTCCCACTGGCGTCGCTGAACTCGGCATACCACCCAATTCTGCCACCAAATCTCGCTTGAGTCTGTCTGTTTCCATGGAATTTTTGTCTCACATAGCTTAGTCACGCTATTCTCACAGATGGTGCCAATTGTTTCACCTAGATCAGACCAAATATCTCCTGTTTTCCTCATTCAAATTGACCTTACCTGCTTCACAAAACCACGTTAGAGAGGACCACAGGGGGAACTCTGGTGGAATCCTCTCTGATGCTTAAGTCAGTAAGCATTTTAATATCGAAATGAGAAAGATTAGTATTCACAATGTCATACCTCTACTCTTTGGAGCCAAAGTATTTATAATCCTAGATATGTAGGGACCCTTCCGGGATGCCAGAAATAGGCCCGTGAGTGTTAGACCATTAGTTCAGATGACCTGATCAGGTTACCCTCCTTTGGGCGACCTGATCAAATAGCCCTCTCTGGGACGACAAGATCTTAGTCGAGCTTACTCATCAATTTTCCCACATTCCTGACCTGATCATAATAAAGCCATGTCCAAGAGTTTTGATCAAGTTATCGAGCCGTAAGTTCATCTCTTTCTAATTTCTCCCCCTTCCTAGGGCAATGGTTTAGGACATCCTAACCTGTTCTACCAGAGCTATTTTAAGGCTCGCAATATCCTCAAGTCGGGTACGATTAGGTCGTACCACAGAGAAACATAAAAGACAACCTTCACATGCCCATTATGGATGTTCACTTTCTAGAGGTTTCCTTTTGGCCTTTGCAATGCATCCACAACTTTCCAACGTTGCATGCTATCCATTTTGACGGACATGATTGATGACTTCCTTGAGGTTTTCATGGATAATTTTTTGGTATTTGCCTCATCTTTACTTGTTGTTTAAATAATCTATTTAAGGTTCTTGAGCATTGGAATGATAGTAATTTGACACTTAGTTGGGAAAAGAGTCATTTTATGGTAAAGAGTGGCATTATTTTTGGTCATATCATATCAAGTAGAGGTTTAGAAGTAGACAATGTGAAAGTCGATGTTATTGAAAGTTTAACCCCCATACGAACGTGAAATGAATTAGAAGTTTCTTAGGATATGTGGGTTTTTACTGTTATTTTATCAAAGATTTTTCAAATAAAATTAGCCCATTGTGTCAATTGATTGGTCTCAATGTGCCTTTTATGTTTGATGAGTCGTGTCTAAATGCTTTCAATTTGCTTAAAGAAAAACTCACTATGGTCTCGGTGGTTATTGCCTCAAATTGGTCTCTTCCCTTTGAAATAATGTGTGGTTCATTGAATGATGAGGTGGGATTTGTTTTGGGTCAACGGGTAAACAATTTTCTTCGCGTTATTTACTAATCAAGTCTAATGTTGAATAAGGCTCAAACGAGTTATACCACTACCGAAAAAGAACTTTTGGCCGTACTTTTCTCACTTGAAAATTTTCGCTCTTACATTATTGGTTCTAAGGTCATAGTCTATAATGATCGCGGCTCTCCATCACCTTTTTAATAAAACTCAAAGTAAGTTGCATTTGATTTTATGGATACTTCTATTGCAAGAATTTGATGTTGAAATTAGTGATATGAAAGATTATTTAAACATAGTTACTGATCATTTGTCTCGTTTAGTTGTAGAGGACCCTCTGCGTGAGCATGAACGTATTAATAATGCTTTTCCTTATGAACTTGTGTATGATATTTCCAATCACCACACCCCATGGTATTCCTACATTGTTAACTATCTTGCGTGTGACAATTTAAGAGCCAAATTATACTTCTATGAACGAAAGAGATTTCTTTCAATTTGTAGGCATAACTTTTGAGAGGATCTGTGCCATTTTTGGTTGAGGAAGGATGGAGTCATTCGGAAGTGTATTCTAAAGATGAGTAATAAAGCATCCTATCATTTTTCCACGATCAATAGTGCAAAGATGATTTCGGAGGACAAAAGACCACTTTCAAAGCATTTCAATAGGGATTTTATTTGCTGATGCTTTTTAAG
The DNA here is from genome assembly GCA_014905375.1 of Phtheirospermum japonicum. Classification (NCBI taxonomy): domain Eukaryota; kingdom Viridiplantae; phylum Streptophyta; class Magnoliopsida; order Lamiales; family Orobanchaceae; genus Phtheirospermum; species Phtheirospermum japonicum. The sequence goes on from BMAC01000171.1 coordinate 171,126, forward strand.
ATGCTCATATTATTTGTAAATCGTGAGACCGATGCTAACGGATTAGAAATATTTGAAATAGGAATGAGATGTCATTGACGAGCAACCTCTTTGTGGAAATATTTGATTTGTGGGGCATAGACTTTATGGGACCATCCCCACTTCTTTTGATGATGAGTACATTTTAGTGGTTGTTTACTACGTGTCGAAATGGGTTAAAGCTTTCCCCACAAAGAAATATGACACCAAGGACATACTAAAGTTCATACAAGAGAACATCATTAGTCGGTTTGGGCTCCAAGAGCCATCATTAGTGATGGAGGTACCCATTTTTGAAACAAGTTGCTTGCAAGGTTGATGGCACTATATGGGATCAAGCATACGGTGGCCACAATGTACCACCCTCAAACGCCGGGACAAGTGGAAACAAGCAATTATCAAATCAAACTGATACTTGAGAAAACCGTCCAATCGAGACAAAAGGATTGGTCAACAAAGCTTAAAGATGCTCTTTGGGTGTATAGGACGACATAAAAGATGATATTAGGAACAATCCCTTACCAATTGGCATACGGGAAGGCATGCCATCTTTCGGTCAAATTCACCAGGCTTATTGGGCTATACGAGCCATGAATTATGATTTGACGCAAGCCGGCGATGTGGGAGGATTACAACTCGAGGAGATCGATGAGATTAGGAATGACGCTTATGAGTGCCAAGATCTACAAAAGAAAATTGAAGCTTCAACATGATAAGAAGCTCATTACTAAAGATCTCAAAGTCGGCATGCAAGTTTTGCTCTATAACTTTCGTCTCCAAGTCACGTTGGAGTGGCCCATTCTCGATCGAGGAAGTGATGCCGTATGTAGTGGTGAAGTTAGTGAATGAGAAGACTTAGGAACATTTCCAAGTCAACGACCATTGTGTAAAGGCATATTTCTAAGGATTAAAACAAACTCAAGATGTGGAGTCCAACACCTTCGGAGACAAACCCATCTCTTAAGCGACTTGGATATGTTAAGCTAGAGACATTAAAAAAGAACTTCTTGGGAGGCAACCCAAGCATTTCGTATCCTTATTACAAAATATTTGTATTCTTGTATATTTGTCCTTTAATTTTTCTTTTCTCTTTTGATTTTTTTTGTTTATTTTCCTCTTGTTTCTCTTATAGGGAGTATTATGTCAGGTATAGAAAGAGAGTTATGCACTCCAAGAGGCATTTTTGAAGGGTCTGAGGTGTTTCTCAAGAAACGGCAGTCAAAGGAGTGAAAATAACAAGGCTCCATAGACAGATAATCTGTTGATCGACGCGTATATGGATGCATAATTGACCAAGCATCTCCTGTTCGCGTTGATGGCCCACCCATAAGCATCGATCGATGTAAAACTCTTTGCCGACTCGGTCGATGATCCATAGATCAATGGGAAGTTGACGCATAACCCTCTGTCAATCTTGTCGACGGCCCATCGACCGATGTCTTGTCGATGAAAAATCTCTATCGAACCTGTCGATAACCCATCGATTGATACCCAATAGATGCATAGCCCTTTGTCAATCTCCTCAATAGCCCATCGATCGATGCCTATTCGATGCGAAGCTCTCTACTGAACCGTCGATGGACCATCAATCAAATCCCATCGACGCTGACCCAGACCTGGCCCATTCGCTGACTCAAAAATCTGAAAAAAAAAATAACTTGCCTAATTTCCGATTTGGCTCGACCCGCTTGCTGGTTAAAAAAACACCACAACCTCCCTAATTTTTTCCTCATTCTTCTTCTTTCATTTCATAAACATCCTCAATAAACCCTCTCTTGCTCTCTCTTACTTCCTACAATTTCGACGACTTCAATCATCTTTCGGCGATCCTCCGACCATGGTCTATCAACTCCAGATACTTGAAACCTCCGTGCAACCTCTGACGACCGATTTCCTCTTATTTCCACAACTAAACAACCCTCATCTGAAATTAATGTCATTTTGTTTTAAAAATTGAGGTACTTCACTTGAGCCTACTCATTTATTGTCATATTAGAATTGATTTATTGGGTTGGTGTTTCTTTTTTTCATATTTTCTCCAAACTTTTTATTTGGAATTCTCTCACACCACGTGCCTGACCTGATTCCCCAAAGAGAAAACCCTCTCAAATCCTATCTTTTGAGAGTACGTGTACACCCCTTTCGATCCCCGTTTGCTTCAAGTTTATTTCACCATGTCTCGAATGAGAAAAAGGAAAGACATTTTGGCCAAATACGAGGCCCCGTTTTCCATATATTCTAAAGAAGAAGGAAAGATTTTTATTTTGATTAGCACTTGGGGATTTGTAATTGTTTCTACCAAAAAAATTACACCTGAGAAAGACGCTGACCTCCTCCTTAGAAATATCTTCTAGCCTGCCCAGAAAACACATTAGAAAGGAGCACCGGAGGATTTCTGGTGGAAACCTCTCCGATGCTTAAGTCAGTTAACCAGGAAATTCTTAATACTCAAGAAGCAATGAGAAAAGCTTAATATTGCATATCTTTCAGCCCTGAGGTTCTGGGTATTTATAGTTTCTCATTGTGGGGACCTTCCGAGATCCCAAAAATAGAATTCCGCGAATCTCGAGTCGTTAGTTACAACAGCCTGGTCGGTCTACTTTCCCTCCAGGAAAGATCAGAATAGGAAAGTACTGATCTTTCCTTCCACTCTGGGAGAGGTCAGATCAGGACGATATTGAGGGGGCACCAGATCAGATCTGCCTGAACCATGCAGCCTTTAGTTGCCCCTGCTTCAGATCAGGGCAGTATTGAACCAGGTCTCTCCAACCAGGTCTGGCACTCGTCTAACATATTTTCAGGACACACCAACCAGTCCCCCCCAACGTGGTTGGAGTAGACATGTATGTTTCTAGGGCTGGCTTTAGAAACCATTAGGATTCTTCCTAACCTTTTGGTTTCCTTATCTGCCCAAATCCCGGAAAATCCGCCTTTTGATCCAGTCAAATCATTGGACTTATCTGTGACTCTCCCTATCCGAGAGACGGCTACCACTTTAACACATCTCTTCGAGTACTGTACCATTGAATGTTTAGAGGTGGTTGTAATTCTCAGCACGTCTCTTCGGATACTGTTTCTCTGATAGGAATTAAATGCGGGAATCCCATCGAGATCCCGCTTTTTCCTCGATTTCCATTTTTTGAAAGTCCTCTTTTCCTTTTATCCCCGCCTTTTTCTCTTTCTTCCTCACTTTTCATATTCTCAACTCACAGACTCTCCTACTTTTCGCTTTTCTCTCTGAAATAATTCAGTATCTTCTTTTCCTTTTATCCCCGCCTTTTTCTCTTTCTTCCTCACTTTTCATATTCTCAACTCACAGACTCTCCTACTTTTCGCTTTTCTCTCTGAAATAATTCAGTATCTTCTTTAAGCTCACAGCTTTCCGATCATCTCTATCGCCAGGTACTTTTCCGATCCTTAATACTTTCCAATAATGTCAGCGCCATCTTCTTCTTCTTATGCCGTCCCAATTCTCCTTCCGCTAATTCTTCACCGGCGGCGTTGGCTCCTTCGTCGTCACCATCTTTCGAGTATCCCCCTTATATTCCCGGCCAGCTATATATCTACACAATCTTAAATGATATAACGGTGGAGAATATGAGATATAAATACCAGGTGCCAGAGGATTTTGAATTGGCTAACCCCAATGGAGGTATAATGGCGTATCAGGTGCCGTCCGGCTACCTCACCTTCTTCGTTGACTAATTCCAGGCGGGGTTTTGCCTGCCGGTGAACACGCTAATATTACAGATAGCCCGGTTGTACAAAATCCCAGTTCATCAATTTGTTCCCAACTCCTTTAGGATTATTATAAGTACAACCTGGCCATGCGATATGCTGGCCTGGATCCCACAGCCCAAACCTTCTTCCAGCTCTTCTAAGTCAAGAGCTCCGCCCAGGGCTATTTTTATTTATGTGCTAGAGCAGGCGTTCGGTTTTTTACCGGCATCCCTTCCTCCAACAAGTCCTGGAGGAAGAAGTTTTTCTTTGTGCATTGTTCAAAGGATTGGGGCTTCCCTCCCCGATCTATTGAGCAATTGCCAACTCAGCCGCATCTGTCAGTAGGAGACAGATCTTTTGACTTAAGAGGATAATTTCTATCTTGAATGAGAATGTCTTTCATCTCTCTCGAATACTTGTCCCTTCCACAATAGATTTCTTCAATGATCGGGAGGAGAACATCCCTTTAACCCCCGAGATTGGTAAAGGCATATTGACAGTTCTGAATTTTTCTAATTTATTGCTTGACTTGTATTTACGGTGGCCTTGACTAACCTATGTATCTATTTTCTCTTCTTTTACTTTTTTTATTTTAAAAACATGATGCAGAGAGTGCTGGCTGCTCGCCAAAGAGGAGCAGATGCAGGGCCAGAGCAGCGGGCTTCAGTGGCGGAGTCTTCCTGAGCCGAGGCAAGCGAGTCGGGAACTCCCCAGGACCTCCCTGTCCCAGATGTAGAGGTGATCATCCCCTCAGATTAGGGGGAGAGGATCGAACGGCCCGCGAAAAGGACGCGTGCCAGCATGGAGGGGGCACCTGCTCCAGGCGCTAGGGTATCCACTCCCAATGACACCTTTTTCACCCACGCCTCTGTTTTGAACTGCGTCGATCCTATAGTGCTTCAATTTAACCAAGGGTGGTGTCCGAGCGTGGACAGGGCCACCCTGGAGAAGTGGTCCAACCTTGATGTCATCGAGTCCCTGTGCCAGGACGAGGCTAGGGTAAGTTCCTTTCCATTGCTTCCTCTTCTCACTTTCCCTTTTAATTTGCTAAGTCTCCCCTCCTTCTAGGCGGAGGCCAAGAGATCTATTTTGGTGTCCAGGTCCAGGGGAGCCCTGATGTATGCGGACCTGGCAAAAGAGCACAAGAGGTTGCGGGAGAAGGAGAGGAGGTTATTTAACCTATGCAAAGAGAGAGGGTCCAAGCTGAAGAAAGTCGAGCAGGAGTTGGAGGAGGTGAAGAGGGAAGAGAAGAATTCTTGGAGGTAGCCAGGGCTGAGGCGCGGATGAAGCTTTGGCCGAGGCCCGGAGCTTAGTAGACGAGGCGGTGGCCAAAGCACGTGGTGAATGGAGGACGGAGTTTTTTAACTCCGAGGAAGGGATAAGGTTGATTCAATTCACCAGAGACGTCATCCGCAAGATTTCCTGGGCTCCGAGTAGCTCTACCATTTGCTTGCCCCAGAGGCTGAGGTGTATTACCACCTTGACCTGGATGCTCAGGCCAAATGGGCCCAGGAAAAGCCCACGCTCCCTTTTGATTGCACGAAGCCCCTAAAGTATCCACCCGAGCCTACCTCCTTCTGCTATTCACCAGAGCAGGACCTCCTACACAGGCTCGATGACCATGAGCTTGCCGGCCACATTCTCACATCCTTCAATGCTCCATCATCTGTTCTAGAGGCGGCTCAGCCAGATCAAGGCCTTGCTCTCGCCCTGACCACATCTATTCCCTCCCCAACCTTTGCTGGTCTGGGTGAGCTGCCAGGAGGGGCATCTCCTGCGGTCTTTGAAGAAGATGTGGTAGAGCAGCTTGCTGAGGAGTTGGATGCCGAGAGTTAGGCTTAGCTTGGCATGTGCTGCCCTTTATTTAGACAGATCTGTACTTTTGCCTATGTGGCTGTTCTGTCTTTTTATTCAACTCTTATCTGTAATCGAATTTGTGTTGTAATGACTATTTTTAGGGTTTCCTGGTTTCAAGGAAACCCTAGTACTATTATTCTCAATTTCACGTGCCCTTCTTTCCTTTATATACGTGTATTTCTATTTTATGCATTTCATTCTCATCATGGCTTCTTCCTCCTTACTTGAGGAACTTGATATTGTGAAAAGAAAGAATCTCTCTCTATTTGCTGAGAACGTCAAGCTTACTGATAAACTATATGTTCTTCGAGAGAAAATCTCCCAAGTGTGGCGCCTTCTGAAGAGGAAAAGGCTGAAATAACGCTTCTACAAGCGCTAATGGGCTGAGTTTCATCAACTCAATCGTTAATTAGAGGAGGAGAAAGCAGATCTGGTTGAATAGGTAAGCCGACTGACCGTCGCTGCCAGCGAGGCTCACTTTGCCTCCGGGCGAGAAGACAGGTATCGCCAGCGCCTTCATGAAACGGAGCGTGAGCTGTGGTGTGTTTGCCAAATTCTGGCTTCCGACAAGAGGGCACTTTCTTCCCATGGATGATTTTTAGGCTTTTTGTTATTTGTGTTTTCTCAGACCTCTGTTATCTTTATGGGCATTCCTTTTATCTATCTTCTCGCATGTTAAACTCACCAGATTTTGTTTGTAAGAAGACATGAGTTTTTCCCATTAATCTAATTCCGGACTTGATTGTGATGATTGAGATCTTTCTAGGTAAAAATCTTTGTTGAGAACGCACGGTACTCTTTTGGTCGATCTAGGTTGCCCTAGAAGATAGATGAGGTCATTCGCCGTTAACCAAATCTGGTTTTCCTGACAATTAGGTCAGGAAATTTAGGGCATCCGCCCTTAGCCAGTCCTGGCTCTTCTGACAGTCAGGTCAGGAAAATTGGGGCATCCGCCCTTAGCCAATCCTGGCTTTTCTGACAATCATGTCAAGAAAATTAAGGCAACCACCCTTAGCCAATCCTGGCTTTTCTGACAATCAGGTCAGGGAATTTAGGGCATCCGCCCTTAGCCAGTCCTAGCTCTTCTGACAGTCAGGTCATGAAAATTGGGGCATCCGCCCTTAAGCCAGTCCTGGCTAATCTGGCAATCAGGTCGGGAAAATTGGGGCATCTATCCTTAGCCAATTCTGGCTTTAAAATATGCATAAAACAAAGAAATGCGAATCTGAAATATTATAAATATTTGACTTCGTTTTTCATACATAATATTTCCGCAAGTTTGATACGTTCCAAGATCGTGGTAGCTTTATCCCATCCAATTGCTCCAATTCATAAGCTCCCCCTTTTAGGGTTTTCGTGACCTTGTAAGGCCCCTGCCAGGTAGCATCCAACTTTCCTTTCACTTGCCTTAAATCATTTTCTGTGAAGAATCAAGTCTCCTACTTGGAAATGCCTCTTGGTCACGGGTTTATCATAGGCTACCTTAACTCGCCCCCTTATGCGCTCTATTCTCATGGCAGCTCTTTCCCTTTTTTCTTCTGCCAAGTCAAGAGCATCTCGTGTCATTAGCTCATTTTGTTCCTCATTAAAGTTCTGAACTCTATGGGTCTCCATACTAATCTCGGCAGGAACTACAACATCCATGCCATATACCAAGTTGAATGGCATTTCTCTGGTGCCCTCCTTAGGGTTAGTCCGATATGCCCAAAGGATTGAACTGAGCAACTCTACCCAATTTCCGCCTGACTTTTCTAACCTTGTTCAAATCCCCTGAACTAAATTCGGTTGGTCACCTCAACCTGGCCATTGCCTTGCGGATGGTAAACAGATGTGAAATGCTGATCGATCTTCATTTTAGTACACCAGGCTTAAATCCAAGCTCCCATAAATTGGGTGCCATTATCTGATACCAAAATCCTTGAGATTCCAAATCGACATACTATGTTTTTCCACAAAAAGCCCATTACCGCCTCTTCTGTGATTTTTGCTAAGGCTTCAGCCTCCACCCATATGGTGAAGTAATCGATGGCCACGATCAGGAATTGTTTTGGGTCGGGGCTGTGGTGAATGGTCCTACTAGGTCTATCCCCCATTTTGCGAATGGGCAAGGAGAGCTCAATGTCATGAGTTCTTCAACAGGATTATGTATTAAGGTTGAGTTCTTCTGACACCTATCACATGCCCGAACAAAATCCTCTACCTCCTTCCTTAATTGTGGCCAAAAGTACCCTGCCCTCATGATCTTTCTTGACAAAGCTCTGGCACCCAAGTGATTGCCACAGCATCCCTCATGGATTTCTTTCAGGATATGGGTGCTCTCCTTCGTGCTTAGGCATCGGAAGAGAGGTTGTCCTAATCCCCTTCGAAATAGCTCTCCCTTTATCAAGTAGAAACGAGACGACCTGGCCCTCACTTTTATCTCTTCCCTCTTGCTATCAGGCACCTCTCCTTTCTCCAAATATGCCTTGATAGGAGATCGCTAGTCTTCTGTCTCATATACTAAGCATATCCTCTATTCCCCGAATTCTTGGTAGGCCATTAATATGGTGATCATTCTCTCCTGGCAATCTACTGCCGAATTGGCTATTTGGGCCAAGTAATCCGCTCGGCCATTTTCCTCTCTGGGGATTTGGAGGACAGTCAAAGCCTTCATGCCGTTGGTTAACTCCCAAAATTAAGCTAGATATATTTGCATGTGCTCCTTTCTTGTCTCAAATTCTTCATTTATCTTTCTGCATACAAGTTGTGAATCTACTCGTGCACATATCTGCTCTGCTTCTAATTCTTTCGCCATCTGAATTCCTCTCAACAGAGCTTCATATTCCGCCGCGTTATTAGATAAGGGATAGTTCATCCGTACTGCATATTCATTGGTTACACCCGTTGGGTCTGTTAGCACAATCCCTGCACCACAGCCCAGGCTTCCTACCGAGCCATCTGTATAAATTGTCCATTCCTTCTTTTCCTCGGGAGAGCTGGTCATTTTTTGCATAAAATCAGCCAACGCCTGAGCTTTGATGGTTGTCCTCGCTTCAAAAGTAATGTCAAACTCACTCAGTTCGATTATCCATTTTACCCGTCGTCCCGAGGCCTCTGGTTTATCCATGATAGCCTTTAGAGGTAGATTAGTCCGCACCACTATGTTGTGTGAAAGAAAATAAGGGCGTATCTTACGCATCGACCAAAGCTAGCACAACCCGCTATACCTCCACATATCGGAGTTCAACATCATGTAGGACCTTGCTCCAATAGTATACCGGCCTTTGCACCCTACCTTCTTCTCTGAGCAAGACCGTTCTCACAGCCTGTTGTCCGACAGATAAGTACAAGATCAAAGGTTCTCCCTGAACTGGCTTGGTAAGCAGTGACATGCTAGCCAGATGCTCTTTCAACTTCTGGAATGTTTCCTGACACTCTTCATTCCACTGAAACCGAGCTTTCTTCCGCAAGGCCTGGAAGAATGGTAGACTTTTCTCAGCTGAGCGCGAGACGAACCTACTCAAGGCATTAATTCAGCCAGCCAAACACTGCATTTCCTTAACATTCCTTGGGGCTGCATGTCCATGATGGCTTTAATCTTTTTTAGGTTGGCCTCTATTCCTTTTTTTGTAACCATATATCCCAAGAATTTTCCAGCTCTTACTCCAAACGCGCACTTCTTGGGGTTGAGCTTCATTCTGTATTTTCTCAGGGTATCAAAATTTTCCTTAAGATCATCCACGTGCATGGTTGCCTTCACACTCTTGACCAATATATCATCCACATACACCTCCATATTCCATCCCAGTTGGGTTTTAAACATTTTATCTACCAACCGTTGATATGTGGCACCCGCATTCTTGAGCCCGAATGGCATGACCACATAACAATAGGTACCCTTTGGGGATATAAAACTAACCTGCTTCTAGTCCTCCTCAACTAGCCTGATCTGATAATACCTTTGTGAAGCGTCCATCATCCTTAGCAATTCATAACCAGACGTGGAATCAACCAATTGGTCTATCCTTGGCAACGGGTAGTGGTACTTAGGACAGGCACGATTGAGGTCCCTAAAATCTATACACATTCGCCAGTCCTCCTGGGTTTTAGGGACCAACACTGCATTGGAAAGCCACTCCGGAAATTGTATTTCTTGAATATGCTTAGCATTCAGCAATTTCTCTACTTCAACTTCGATGATTACCTCCTTCAGGACCAAAGTTACGCTTCCTTTGTTTAACTGGCTTCTCTCAAGGGTTGATATTGAGGCGGTGTTCTGCGACTGCTGGGTCTATCCTTACTAGATCTTGAGGAGACCAGGCAAAAACATCAGCGTTGTTTCTTAAAAAATGGACCAGATCTACCAGGATTTCTGGGCTCAGAGTTATCCCTACTCTTAAATCTCTACTATCATCTCCTTGGACCACCTCTACCATCATCAAGCTTTCCTCTCGCTGGGCTAGATCTGGCGTTGTGTTCACTTTTTTGACTCTTTTATTATGTCTTTCTTCTTCATTACGCTGAACACATTCAAAATATGTTTGTCTAGATGCATCTTGATCACCTTTAACTTCACCTGTTCCATCTTGTGCAGGGAATTTTAATTTCATATGGTATACCGAGATAACTGCCTGGAATTGGCTCAGGGATGGTCGTCCCAGCATAACATTGTATGAGGATGGTGCGTCCACTACCAGAAATTGCACTGTTCTAGTTAATCTAGATGGCTCTTCACCTAACGTTACTAAAAGCATCACCGCACCTATCAGCTTCAGGACTCCTCCTGCAAATCCTACCAACGAGGTTGTCACCTCTTCCATTTCCACGTCTGGTTTTAATTTTCGATAGCAATCATAGAACAGAATGTCTGCTGAGCTCCCTGTATCGACAAATATTCATCTCACACTATAATTGGCGATGGTAGCTGTTATGACCAGGGCGTCCATGTAAGGAGCCAAAATGCCATTCTCATCCTCTAATCTAAAACATATGCTCTTGCTTGGAGTTATCTGACTCATTTAATGCGACTTTCTGACCAGGTCCTTTGCAGCTCGGACATAGCTGTTTTGGGTTTGCCTAGAATACTCATCCCATTTGCCCCCTGTGATCATCAATATTTCACCACGCACTTCTTGAGTTTGGTTTCTCCTGGGCTCGTTTGCCTGGGCACCACCTCGTGTTTGCCTGGTGTGGGTCTGATAAGTCATGTATGAACCAGACCTTGTGTCTTCTTTATTAGATGGCACAAACTCTTTGAGGTGCCCTGCCTGCACCATCCGCTCAATCTCATCCTTTAGATGTGTGCATTCATCCGTATCATGATGATACTAATTATGGTACTGACAGAACCAATAGGATTTTTCCTTTCGTGGCCTTTGAGCATGCGTCATAGGCCACTTAAGTTCGGGATGCCGCTCCATAGCCTGCAGAATTTCTCTTTGGGGCAAAGGCAGAGGTTTGTATCTTTCAAATCGGGACGTCCTCCGACCAGATCAGGTCTAGTTTTTTCGTCAGCGCCCTCTCCTCCCTATCAGGTCGGTCCCTTTTCTTCTCTCCCTCCTCCTTGATTTTCAGGACTTCTTCTAGGTGAATATATTTTCCGCTCTATCAAGGAGCTCACCGAACCTTAGCGCTGGCTGCACAACCAGTGACTGAAAGAATTCTCCCTTTCTGAGCCCTGGGACAAGGCATTAACTAGGATTTCTTCAGACGCTGATGGCACCTCTAGCTTTGCATCCATGAACCTTTGATGTACGCTCGCAAGCCCTCATTTTCTTTTTTTTTCAAACTGAATAACTCTAGGGGCATCTTCTGATATTTCATGCAACTGGTAAATTGATGCAAGAATGCCGAGTTGAATTCATCAAAATTGTTGATGGATCGCGGGGGTAGCTGGCTGAACCAGAGCTGGGCTGACTTTATGAAAGTCGTTGGGAAGACCCTGCACATAACAGAATTAGAGAATTTGTATAAAATTACCGTGTTCTCGAATTGGCTTAGATGATCCTATGGGTCTGTTATCCCACTGTACTCGAAACCCTTGGATCGATAAGAGTCTGGCAGATCATCGCACATAATGGCCTCGGTGAATGGCGTGCCTCTCCTCTTTGGTGTCGTGCTTGTGCCCGCCATTTTCCTCTTTACCTCCCTGACCTCGTTTTGCAGATTCTGCATCTGCTCAGTGAGGTCTGGGTTGGTCCTGCTCGATGTTTCACTTTCTGAAGCCGAGAGATTCGCCTCTTCATCATGAACAGGGGTTCTGACCGTGCATTGATTTGTTCGCGATGGCTCCGTCTACGGTGGCTGAGCTGCCTTGAGGGGAGGGTTGAGAACTCAGCAAATTTCCTATTCACGGCTACCTCTACCGCCTTACCGATGAGATCGGATAACTGCTTGAGGAAAGAATCGTTCATAAATCAACCATCAGCTTGTGTCGGCCCACCGGAGGGGGGTTGAGCTGTGTTTGGCCTGGCCGATGCTGATGGTCTGGCCGTTGCTTGCGCACCCGCCTGTGTGCCAGACTTGGCGTGCCACCCAGCTCCGCCACCAAATTTCGCTTCCGTCGGACGCCATGCCCTATCTTACGTCTTAGCTCTTGCTTTCCCACGCGCCAATTGTTTCTACCAGAAAAATTACACCTGAGAAAGACGCTGACCTCCTCCTTAGAGAGATCTTCTAACCTGCCCAAAAAACACGTTAGAAAGGACCAACGAAGGATTTCTGGTGGAAATCTCTCCGATACTTAAGTCAGTTAAGCAGGAAATACTTAATACTCAAGAAGTAATGAAAAAAGCTTAATATTACATACCTTTCAGCTTTGAGGTTCTAGGTATTTATAGTTTCTCATTGTGGGGCCCTTCGAGATCCCGAAAACAGAATTTCACAAATCTCGGGTCGTTAGTTACAACGGCCTGGTCGATCTACTTTCCCTACAGGAAATATCAGACCAGGAAAGTACTGATCTTTCCCTCCACTCTGGGAGGGGTCAGATCAGGGCTATATTAAGGGGGCACCAGATCAGATCTGCTTGAAACCCATAGCCTTTAGTAGCCCCTACTTCAGATCAGGGCAGTATTAGAGCAGGTCTCTCTAACCAGGTCTGGCACTCGTACCAACATATTTTAAGGACACACCAGTGATGCATCAAGTGATTGATTTGGATGAGGTGGAGGAATAGGCCCAAGAGGGCTCGGGCCATTATAAAGCCATTATGAGGTATATCGAGGTGCTCGGGCGCACCACGTTCGCCCAAATAGAGCTTCCCGGATACCGCAAACTCGTGATCGACTTCTTTACCACTTTGAGCATTTTTGCTGATCGGACGTTCACATGTCGACTTGGTGGCAACGAAATTTGGGGGAACGAACATATCTTTGAAGAGGTTTTCAGGCTCGGTAGAAATGTTGTTCCCCCAATGCCCTAAGACGATGCATTTGTTATTGCCACTTTTTGGTATGAATTGACGGGAGGAAACAAGGGCTCCTATAGTAGGTCTCCAGTTACGAGGATTAAAGACGACGCCATTTACGTTGCGTATAAACTCCTCGCCCACATGGTACTTCGCAAGTAAGAGGCAACCAATGCGATAAAACTCAAGCTTTATGCATTTAGATGCCTCATCAATGGTCAATGCCCATACCTATTTCCCAGATACCGCGAACTCGTGATCGACTTCTTCACCACTTTGAGCATTTTTGCTGACCATATGTTCACATGTCGACTTGGTGGCAACGGAATTCAGAGGAACGAACGTATCTTTGAAGAGGTTATTGGTCTCGATAGCAATGTCATTCCCCTAATGCCCTATGATGATGCGTTTGATGTTATCGCCTTTTAGTATGAATTTACGGGAGGAAACACGGGCTCCTACAATAGGTTTTCGGTTAAGAGGATTGAAGACGACGCCATTAACATTACGTATATATTCCTTGCTCACATGGTACTTTGAAAGCAAGAAGCAACCAATACGATAAAACCCGAGCTTTATGCATTGTGGTGCCTCATCAATGGTCGACACCCATGCCTATTTCCTCTTCTTTTGAATGGAATCAAAAATATTTTGGAGAAGAAACCTGGAAACGAAACGCCTTTCCTCTCATTCGCCCCGTTCATAACCGGCCTCGCCAATCACTTCAGGTGCAATCTGTCCGAGATAGATCTCATGGCAATTAGGATCACCTACCTTCCGAAGGCCAAATGTACCGCGACGAGTATGCCCCGCCCTCGAGACCTCGCGTAAGGAGGATCATCAGCTCATCATGCCAAAGCTAATAAGGAAGAAGAAGGTCGAAACACTGAATCACGCATGTGCTAAGGTTGGGAACAATTTTTTGAGGAGAATCGGGATTTTCAATTGAGGATATTTAAGAAACTTCAGCTTATCGACAAAAAAATTGATAACAATCATCAAACAATCGTTGAAGTTTTTGGAAGCTTAGGGCTCACCTCTCCCGACTCGAAGAGCGTTGGGCCCATTTGTCTTCTTCTTAAGTGACCGACTCTCATCCAGAGATGGATCTTGCACTACAAGAAAACTGGAAATTAGAGACGGATTTTTTCGTTGCTAATAAGTTATTTTCGTTGGTAAATTCAGATAGCAACGGATTAAAATGCTCGTCGCTAAATATTAGAAACGGATATAACGTTTGTTGCTAAAATTAGAGACGGAATATTTTCGTTGCTAAATAGCGACAGGAACATCTGTCTCTAATTCATTGCTATTTAGCAACAGAAATAAATCATTTACTAAATAAAGACGGAAATATGCTAATAATTACAGAAATTCAGTCTCTAATTTAGCTATTTAGCAACAAAATAAATCTATTGTTAAATAGCGACAGAAATTCTGTCTCTATTTTGACTTTTTAGCAACAAAATAAATCCGTTACTAAAATAGAAACACCATTTTTAGGAACAAAATGGATTATCCGTTGCTAATTTTAATGTGTCGAAAACAAATCTTCTTAATATTTTATATTTTTCCCTAATTAGAAAATACCTCAAATTTAACTCAATCCAAAAATACAAAATGACAAATAAAATATTATCAAACGAAAAAGTCACAACATATCCAAAATACAAAATGACAAACAAAGTAATGTCAAACGAAAAGCGACTAACATCGAGAATGCCAAAAGACAAGATGATAATATCCAAAATACCAAACGACAACATCCAAAATGCAAAATGACAAGCGAAATCTTATTGGAGAAAATGTCATGGTTGCAAAGGTGGTTCACCATGTCGGCCAAAATGCTCCATCATTTCTGCCATTTGTGCCTGCATCTCCGTACCGTACGAGCAGCACGCTTGGAGAAACTGAATTTGCAGGTTTATGAGAAACAACTATGTAATTCACATCTAAGGTGCTTCAACTTCTGCAAAACAGAAAGTACAAATCAATCATTGAGTTTCATCACCAAAATTATTTTTTTAATTTACAGAAAACAAATATGATAATGGAACCTAATCAGAAGGAATTGATCCATCAGTTAAAATGCACTGACAAAGTTAGCTAGACAAATTCTAGATCTCAACAAGAAACAACAATAACTTAAAAAATAAAAAATTATGTCTCAAGGAAATGATCTGGACGAGAAAATTAAAGCTTTTAGGAATTGCGATGTAAGAGTCTATAATAAAGATCTACATTGCATCTCTGAGATCGTGAATTGAACCCATCCTTTGATTTCACTTATTGCATATTATTTTACTTCTTTGGTTGGTTCAAAATGGAATCTAATATGTTCTATCTTTCACAGAGCTGATGTATTTCTTCTTACGACCAGTGAACCAAGTTATTTCAAGTAATGGCCAAAATGGTAAATGCACACCTAATGGTGACATAGAAAATTCTCAAAAAAAGATACCTTTCTCACTATTTTCCTTGTCCATGCTCCACTTTAACACAAGTAAAAACCAAGATAAAATATTCAAACTAAATGACCAAAACAATAGATAGATGAGAATAAAAATGCAAAAAGATGCTCATCATAAAACAATATTTAAAAAAAAAAGGTATAGCATACCAGAACCGAATTACAAGAAAAATAAGAAAAACCAAAAAGAAACAAAAAAAGATAGTGTATTGTTTATGAAATAATGCTCATGAAAATGACAGAAATAATGTTCATGAAAATAATGTCAAAAAAGAGTTTATGATATAATGCTCATGAAAATGACAGAAATAATGTTCATATAAAGAGTTTTATTCAATGAAATAATGTTCATAAAATATTGAAACAAACAAATTAGACAATGTTCATAAATATAACAAAAACTAAGGAAAAAAAAACTTAAATTAGCTAGGGCAGTAGTTCAGCAACCAAGTAAAAATCAAAATACTCTCCATAAGTTCTTCAGATGCATCATATTATCTTACATGTTAATCTCCTTAACACTTGATGAATGTGATGCCCACATACCATAATGCCAATATTACTTGCTCAAAAATGCATGTAAGCAGAGAATAAAAAATTGATGGCCAATGCAACCTTTTTAAATTGGGGAGAAGTAAATTTTGAAAGAAATCAAGACTACAAACCATAAAAGAAAGGTTTGTACATTGGAGGTCTCTTCACAAGTAACTCCTGCACCTGGGATATCGACGGGTTAAAAAGAGAGAGCCGAGCAGCCAAGGCTTGCCAGGAAAGGAACAGAACCACTCATTGCCCTGGCAGTGCCAAAAAGCCAACATAAAATACAAATTTCATAGTTGAGGTCATAAGTTGAGAACAACTCTCCACCAACACTAAATACACTAGACTATAATTAAGAATAAAGCCATAAGACCTGGCAGTCCATTCTGTAAACAGCCTCTCCAGCTCCACCAAACTCTGCCAGCTCATCCATTCCCTCGTCCAAGCACATGGTGCTATCCATATCAAAGCATAGAGCATCGACATTTCAGCACACATATAGGTCCTCTAACAAAATAAAAGGAAGCAGTCATCAGCAGCAACATGTTGAAAGCTGCAAAGCCTAAGAAAGTAATTAAATGGAGTTCAATTCTGCCGGGAAACAGATTCACTCTATATAACCCAAAAAAAATGTTTAGCCAGCTATCTGACTCTTCAAAAATTGATTTGGCACCATCTATGATAAGTTTATATTCTTCACCTTCCATATATAATATGCTAGGATTTTCATAATTATCTTGCAAGGACTACACATTACCCTGTGAAGAAGAAAATTTTGCCTCATCAATAAACATGGGAAATATCTTATTTGACCAAAAAAGGAAAAAAAAACAAAAAACAAATATTGAGATGTAAATGTACTTAGTTTTTCATGTAAGCGACAATCCAATGCAATGAAAAACTCATTCTGTCCACCAGATGTCTAATTTCCCAGAACAAAGGAAAAACAATCATGATGGAACTATACCGTAATTCTTCATATGCAAGAGGATGGTTTATAATTTTTATATCCCATGCGCTTTATTTGGGCCAGAACTTGAGCATCAACTTCGACCCAGCTGCACCCTGGTTCCTTTTTGATGCCCTTATCGGACATCAATGCCCTAACCCTAGAAACAAGGGAACGAAAAATTACAGAAAAAGAAGAAAAAAAACAAAAACAGACATCTATCCGATGTAATGCAGAAATAGAAATAGAGAAAGTGACATCAAGATTACCGATAACGAAACCAAACGGCGGCGATGACGAATTCGACGGTGGCGGATTTATTGGGGGTTTATTTTGTAAACTGTAATTAGGGAAGAGAGGGGAAGAACTCAAATTGACTGCACGACGAGTGGGAAGCTACGATGACAAATCAACGAAAAACGAGAAAATCGGCCGGCGGATGCTTCTGATGCGTTTTCTCAAGCTGTGTGTTTTGTGGTTCAATCAGAATGACGGTCGGTCGGGGGCAGATGACCTATCTGTTAATTAATTTGGGGGAAGTAATTAGAGACGGATTAAAAAGAAATCTGGGGAAATAATTTAGAGGTCGCTAATTAGAGAAGAGTTAAAATTCCGTCTCTAAAATTGATAAATAAAAAAGAAAAGTGGGGATATAATTAGGGGTGTTGAACCGGTTACGGTTAATCAATTAACCGTCGGTTTTTAACCGAGTCACCGGTTACGGTTAAATATTGACCAGCGGCCACAGTTAAAACCGTAACTGTCAACCGGTTCCTGGCGGTTAGGTTACGGTTAACCAATCCGTTAACCTTAGTCGATCGACTGGTCTGTGTATTAGCCGTTGAAAATCAACGGTTGAGATCAACTAACCGTCGAAGATCGAAGACTCAAATTCAAAAGAAAATAGTCGTTGGGCGGTTTAATCGCGGTTAATCGGTTTAACCGCCGGTTTACAATGGTCTTTTTAATTTTTTTATTTTTTTTTTTTTTGCAGATTTTGACACCTATAATTACCCCACTCTCTAACACCAATCCTCACACCAATTCATCTACTATTCTTCTTCTTCTCTTATATTTTCAAGTTTAAAGAAGTAAAGTTTCTAATTTGCGTAAAAGATAATATTATCAATAATATTCTTATTCTTCATTCGTAATCGTGTTTTACTTAATTATCTTTTATAATATCACTATGGCAAGCTTTTCCCGTAATGTCGATACCAACACTCCAACCTCTTCTCGTCGAGGTCGAGGATCTCGACGAGAATCTTCGGTCGTCGTTGGAGATTATGTTCCTTACGAGATGACGGCGGAAGAAGTTGAGAACCTATATAATCAAATCAAATTCGACTCGCAACAAACCAATTTTGAAGAGGAATTACCGAGCTCTGATGAAGAAGAAGCGGCCGTCAATTTGGATAAAGATGAGGAGGAAGCGACGGGTGATATGCCACCGCCTCAATCGAAACCGAGGGAATTTGTTTCCCCCATCTTCCGATTGCATTTCACAAAAAAGACGATCAACTGCGAACCTCGAGCACAATGCAATTATTGCAATCCTCATTACTCCTTCGGTTCTAAAATAATAAAGGCTACGGATCACTCAAATACCACATGGAGAAGAAGCATCCCGACAAATACGGCGCCAGTAGTTCTCAAACACAACTAAACTTCTCATCTTCATCTACAGCCGCCGACGGGACCGGCAGCCAAGGTACGAGTTCTTCTACTTTATTTCAATATACGGAAAATAATCATAGAAAATTTATTGCAAAATTTGTTTCCGTTTTGAGTCTTCCTTTTAATCATGCGCATAGTAGTCATTATAAAGATTATACTAGTAGTGCATTTAATCAATGTAGTCAAATGATTTCACTAAATAAATTAACTCGCGATATTGAAAAAATTGTCGGTGAGTATAAATTGAATTTGATTTCAACATTTGATAGTTTGCCTCATAGTGTCTCTATATGTTCGGATATTTGGTCGGATTCTTTTAAAAATTATAATTATATGGAATTACTTGCCATTGGATTGATAATTCTTGGACTTTGCAAAAACGTTTAATTGCATATAGAAAGTTCGATAGCCAACATACGCCGGTGAATATTTCGAAAAAAAATTTCCACTGTTTTGTCCGAGTATCATTTAACTAACAAGATTTTTTCTATTTCATTTGTTAATGCCGCCGCTAATACGACTAGTTTAGATTTGTTAAAAATTACTTGTCATCCCGCAATTGGCGACAAATTTTTTCATGTTAGATGCATTTGTCATATTTTGAATTTATGTGTTCAAGATGGTTTAACTCTTTTTAAATCTAAAATTCAACTGATTAGGAGTGCTATATCTTATTTACGAAACCACGATTCACTTCAAAAAAAAAAAAAGGGCGAAGATTTTGCAAGGCCTATCAATTGCATCCAAAAAAAAATTCATTAGATGTGCCAAATCGTTGGAACTCTACTTATAAATTACTTAATGATACATTTGAATATAGAGATGCATTGTGTACATTTTTTAATAATGAAGATGTCGATTTCGCTTTGTTTTTGCATATGTGGGATAATTGTTATAATATGATGTCCTTTTTAAAAACTTTTAACGATGCCACCGTGGCTTTATCCAGTGTTAATTATCCTACCTCCTCAATACTTGTTGATCATTATATTCAAATAGTACTTGTTTGCAGTGCTTTACTCAATAACTCTGAATTAGGTGAAGTTATCAATACTATGTTGAGTAAATTGGTCAAATATTTTCATTATATTCCCGATATTTTTTGATTGAAAAAATTTTAGACCCGAATTATCGGATGGAGGGTCTTCAAAACTTACTTAAAATTTATTACGATGCATTAACACGTTTTTTAGAATCTCGTAGACTACCAATTCCTAGCCCAACTAGTGTTGCTCACCAAGCACAACAATTTTTAATTCAAACTTTAAATGATTACGATCAATCTTCATCTTCTAGTGATGTTAATGTGTCCCCTTTCCCTTCCCCCGTCACTTCTACAAGACCCAACGACCCTCGAGGAGCTCTAGCCCCATATATGAGATTTCTTGAAGATACTAAGCGAAAACGGCAAAGGGCTAGTGCTAGTCGGTCAATGGAATTAAATAGTTATTTAGGAGTTTTTGAACAGAGTTTAGTTCCAAAAAACCCCGATGGTGTTACTAACGATCTTGTGCAGTTTTGGTCAAAAGTGGCCAGTATTTTTCCCACTCTCTCTAGGATTGCCAAGGAGGTCCTTGTCGTTCCTGTTTCGAAAGTTTCTGTTGAACAGGCCTTCAGCACGGGAGGCTACGTGTTAGATGAGCATCGGTCTACCTTAACATCCAAAAATCTTGAAAATCAAATGTTGATGAACAATTGGGTGAAAGCCGAAAAACGAGGACAAGAAATGGAATTGGATGAAGGCTAAGAGAGCGACTATTGTGATACCACTTCGGGAAGCAACGACAACGCCGAATAGGTAAGTAGGTAAGTGAGGTAAGTAAAAGAATTACGTGGACTTTGATTCCTTTTCGAGGATACGTAGGCAATTTAATTCTAATATTACAAGTTAAAATTTAATCTTAATTTCTAATATTAGAATTAAATTCAAGTCCTTTTTTTTGTAACTTGTTTTTTCAAAAACAAAAAAATCAAACTACGTGGACTTTGATTCCTTTTCGAGGATACGTAGGCAATTTAATTCTAATATTACAAGTTAAAATTTAATTTTAATTTTTAATATTAAAATTAAACTCAAGTCCTTTTTTT
>BMAC01000171.1:192381-213321 GCA_014905375.1 Phtheirospermum japonicum
TTTTGTTTTGCTATTCTATAAAAAAACCCTATGACCTTAACTTAATAAGTCTAAGTGACCTAATTCTGTTTCTAGGATTGTTTTATCAATTCCTTTTTGATCTGTTGCAACTTCCAATTTAAGTAGAAAATTCTCTTTTTTTCCTCTGTTCATACGTAGTTCATACATTTCATTCCAAATAAAATATGGAGTTGGATAAAATTTCATGTGATTCAGTAAACAGAATATAAATTCCATCAGTGCTAGATCGCCGATCTAATTCGATCAAGAATGTACTTAATATATAGAATATGGCTACCACGACGTCTCATCCATGGCGGTTCTGAAAAACCGACGTTAAGTCCATATTTTAACTGCGGTTATCTTAAAACTGCCGTAGAACCCCACATTCTACGGCGGTTATATGTGAACCGACGTAAAAATTGGAGGCCAACTTATTTTAACGTCGGTTCTATTGGAACCGCAGTGAATATCATGGCATTTAACGACAGTTCTATTAAAACTGCCGTAAAATCTCACCTATCCTACGGTGGTTATAGGTGAACCGACGTAAAAATTGGAGGCCAGCTTATTTTAACATCGGTTCTATTGGAACCGCAGTGAATATCATGGCATTTAACGACAGTTCTATTAAAACTGCCGTAAGAAGTACTCTGACCATATTATCAGTGTGGCTCATTGACTTATTCTAAGTCCCGATCTAAACCGTCTATTGTAGGAATTTATCGGTTCTTGCTTGACATACTTGGCTCCTAAACCTAATTGAGACTCACTACCGAGATTACACTTTTCATCTTTAAGAAGCTCCTCTTTTCTCTCTCAACCACTCTCACCGTTTTTCTTTGTGCGAAAAACTCTGAGCGTGGGTGCGTCCAATTTTAGTGTGTTTGCCATGCTGGTTTTCGGGAAGGAAGTCGAACCAAAGTCATCCTTGGGGTCACGTTCCTTGTTCACTGTTGGGACTAAAGGGGGACCGAGTTCCGGGAGATCTTAGCCTGTTCGAAGAAGATCAGCCGGAGTTCGTCGCCGGCGCCGTGCAGCCCAGATCGACGACGTCTTTCTCCGTGAAAGAGGGTTCCTCGTTTCAACCTTATATCATCTCATTTGTCTGGTATTTACTTTGTGTTATTACCCTGTTCTATCCTTAACTCTGTTTGGTATCTGATTGCAGGTGCTTTGCGCCGGTTGGGATTCGCCGGAGCTCCGAGTGGTAGCGAACCAATTGTTCAGTCCTTTCTTCACATCTGCTAACATTCCCCATTTCTGTGTAATCTGAAACCCAATCAAAATGAGTAAGCTCTCGTCCTGTATATCCTTTGATTTCCATTTTTATGTTATATGTTTGTATTTTCAGATTTGATTGACATTTATGACGTTATATAGACATTTTTTTTAAATCATAATCCCATGGTTAAACGGTAAAAGGCTGATGGTGTGTACCCTAAATATGAATATTCAGCTGCTAAATTTGTTGATTTTCTAGTCAATATTGAAGATTTCTTTGTCATTTTGCTTTTTCTATCTAAAATAAGGATTTGGAAAAGTCAACAGATTTATCGCGCAATTCACTCGCCAGAGTGTTGTCAACGAGCATTCACTCGCTGCCTCAGATGTTAAGGTCCTTTTTATTCGTTTTTATCAAATAAATTTCATTATTTGCGTTACAGATTAAAATTAGAGTGCTGTTGTACTTTATCACAGCTCATATATAGTTAAGATATTTCAAGTAATTTAATCTCAATTTTTTTGGTCTAATAATCTCTTATTGATGGATTAATATTGATATTTCAAGGCAGGAAAATAGTTTTATAAGATCCATAATCTATATATTAGATATTGGAAGTTGAGTTTGTTCAAACACTTCCCAATTCTTTGAATCATTGGATTGAAGTAAATAACTTAAGCTTATGAGTGTATGGTTCTTCTCACTAGTACAAAAACAGAATTTCAAGAACAGGGATTTAAGAACGCCTCAGGAGGCGGCGTTCTTAAATGTCAGGCGGTGCATTTTTGTAATAAAAGTGTCACATATGAGAACGTCTTTTTCAAAGACGTTCTGGTATACTGGATATCCAGAACGCCATTAAAAAGACGTTCTCGTATGTTAGATATCCAGAACGTCGTTAAAAATGATGTTCTCGTATGTTAAATATCGAGAACGTCTTTAAAAACGACGTTCTCTTATTTTAAATATTGAAAACGTCTTTAAAAATGATGTTCTGGAAAGTATTATTCAGAACGTCTTTAAAAAGGCGTTCTCGTATGTCATATTATTTCTGAATTAAAATATACCTATAAAATCAATTCTTCTTAATTAAAAAAAAAACCTTTATCCTACCATAGCCCTTCCTCTCCGCCGATCTCGTCTCTGCCATTCCCTTTCCACCAGCAAAAAATTCTTCCAATCGCCACCACAAATCATCAACCGAAATCCAAACCAGAAGCTATAATTCTCCCCCAATCTCCTCCGATTCAACCCCCACCGCCGGTAACCTAAAAATGTAAGAACCCTCTCAAATCCTCCACCACTAGTACAAAAACATGATTCAAGAACAGGGATTTAAGAACGCCTCAGGAGGCGGCGTTCTTAAATGTCAGGCGGTGGCATTTTTGTAATAAAAGTGTCACATACGAGAACGTCTTTTTCAAAGACGTTCTGGTACTGGATATCCAGAACATCATTAAAAAGACGTTCTCGTATGTTAGATATCCAGAACGTATTAAAAACGACGTTCTCCTATGTTAAATATCGAAAACGTCTTTAAAAACGATGTTCTCATATTTTAAATATCGAAAACGTCTTAAAAAAAGATGTTCTTGAATGTTGTACTATTAAGAACGCCCCTCTCAAGGACGTTTTAGATTAAAATTTATCTTTAATTAATTAATATCCATTTCATCACTTTCATCTCCCCGCTCGCCCGAAAAAACCCTCCCACCTTTCATCTCCCCGCTCGCCTGCTCCCCATTTTTTTCCAATTTCTTAAAAAAATTTTGAAACTTCATCGTCTCCGGTGCCGGTTAGCCGGATTAATGGAGCCTTACCCTCCAATGGTCTCAACCTTCCTACCCTCACATCAACCCCAATTCGAACAAGCAAAACCCCCCTGCGATTTTGAGCGCCGATCCCCTTTTGGGGAAAAATGGCGATTCCTCGTCCGGCGGCTCTCCGGTTGAATTCCACCCTCACAGACCTTGAACACTTGCTGTAGGTACTACCACGGCCATAAATTTCATCAATCGCGTCCCAATTGATTCCAATTCAAATCGCGAGGTTCGATCCCCTTTGGAAAACAGGCGAAATTCCGGCTGGCGCCTTTCCCGTTCAATTTGGGTTGTACAATCCTTACCTACACCCAGTCAAAGATATCCCAATTATCAATTTCAAAGAACGTGGCTCAATTGACGAGGTGGTGTCGGCAGCCTCCCCCCGGTCAAATCGTCTGTCGAAGTGGTGTCGGCAAGCAAGCCGAGTAACAATCACACTCTTGGATCTGTTAACAGGTCCCTCGACATCCCAGAGGCCGTCTTTTCAGTCTCAGGTCGCGTGCAAGCCTCAGATTTTGAACACGCTGTGGTTAAGGACGATCGGCTCTGATTCTAGAGTTAAGTAGTTTTTCAAGTCGACGAGGTGTGATTTTGCAAGAGAGAGTTTGAGCGAGTACGAAGTCTATTTGATGAAATGCATGGTGGCAACTGGTCAGGAGCACGTGCTGGGTGAATTCGGGAGAGGTTTGTAGAACGGAGAGCTTGTAATGGGGAGGAGTTCTATTAAAAATGCGCTTTATGCGTTGGCAGAGATGATTGAGAAATGGATGCGAACGGAGGGGGTAGAAATGAAGGCTTGGGAGACAAAGAGAGAGAGGCATTGAGGTCGTTGTTGAAGATGCTTGGAGAAGTTGAGGAATTCTATGATTGTATTAGTGGAATAATCGGGTTAGTGTTGATGATACTTTCCTTTGTTGCTTTGTTGTTTTTTATACGCTGTCTGTATATTTATTTGATTTTGTAGTGTTATTAGAAGAAGATAATATAGTAAAGATTATGTTAAATTCATTAATTGCGTAAAATAAGCTTCGATACAAAAATTTATATCACGGAGTCGCTTAAAGGTTTCACGTCGCTATAGTCACGCATAATTATTACCGAAAATAATAAACTTATGGAAAACATAAACTTAATACGAGTTTGTATTATTGATACGCAGATTTTTGTATATTTTTACTGAGCCTATAGTTTATCTCTATCTGATATTATTAACATAAACTTATGG
The DNA here is from genome assembly GCA_014905375.1 of Phtheirospermum japonicum. Taxonomy (NCBI): domain Eukaryota; kingdom Viridiplantae; phylum Streptophyta; class Magnoliopsida; order Lamiales; family Orobanchaceae; genus Phtheirospermum; species Phtheirospermum japonicum. The sequence continues at coordinate 196,655 of BMAC01000171.1, forward strand.
AAAACATTTTATTTAGGTTGATATGTCACTGAGGTTGCTGAAGGGAGGAAAACATGTCCTGCAAGGTGATGGCTGTTGAACTTAATAGATATAGTATACTGAGTTTCTATAATTGTTTGTGTTAATTTACTACTAAATGCATTTCTATTTGGTTATACGAGGTAACTGATAGTATCTATTTATGCATGTATTGGTGATTCGTCGCGATTTTCTGGTTCTCAAGAAAAACCTGCTGCAGCCTGTAAGTAAGATCCTGATGTCTTTAATGGGAAATTTGAAGGTCTAATACCTCGTTATTTTTCATTTTGAGTTAAATTCAAGTCATTTGTTAAATATCTTAAATTCTTTGTGATTATGCATCTGGTAACCAAGATTTTGAATCAATTTTCTTGAACTCATACCAAGATAAAGTAATGATAGTGATGAGACAAAGTGATGACAAATTTGCAATTTCCTCAGCGTATGTTGAAGCGTAATTCACTAATAAAGATTACATTCTCTGATATATAAAAGCTTTTGAGATATTATTAATAAGTGAAAACCCCTCGTTTATATATTTCGTATTGATAGTTGAATCCTAGTATGTTCTTATTAGTATGCATCTAAAAATTAATAAGTATAGACGAGGGTGTTTCTTGAGGTGATCTTGGATATTGTGCTCGGTGGTCACCAAGTCAATCCACCGAAAATTAAATAAAAACAGCAGAGTTCCTTAGGACAAGTAGTTGTTTTGTTGTCATAAAATGTTGAATTATGCACAAAATTTTTGTGTGTCTTAAAAAAATAAAAATGTTATAAGATAATATGGCATCGTCATTCCAGACCTGATTATCTGTTTGTGTGTGCGTTTGTGTCTGTGTGACTAAATAATGCTTTTGTAACCAAGCAAATGATTACTGGTTTCACCCATTCAGCTGGTAATGAGCTCGAGAAAGCGATATCGTGCTACAACGCTATCAACCCGGCCCCAATTTGGGCAGTTGCTGAAAACTATCGTTTTGAACCTGCCTTTGTGGAGGTATACTTGGGTTTTTGTGGTTGGTAAAAATGATTGTGTTTTGTGGTCACCTTTCAATAACAACTATGGATTTTACAGGGCAGAAAATTGATGGCTGAAATTGGAGACGTTATTAATATCCATGTCATTATTGAAGGATCAATGAATAGCTCGAATCCATATTATTCAAGTTCTTGGAGGCGCGACTTTTCTGTGAGTGTCACTTCATAAATTCACACACACACACACACACACACACACACACACACACACACACACACACACACATATATATATATATATATATATATATATATATATATATATATATATATATAAATTAATCTTTGAAGGATTTGGACCAAGAGATTTCCTGTTTTAGCAGGGTGGTTTCATTCTAGATATGGGTGATTCGTCCCTTTTTTCCGAGTGATGATTCTTGTGATTTCTTACACTCATACAACTTTTAAAAAACGAGTGCCATAATTCATATACAAGCTCAATTTCATTATCTCTTGCTATTCTCCACTGGACAAAGTAATGAACTTCACAAAACTAACTGTATAAAGAGTAGATATGTTGGAGAACTTTATTATCTTTGTAACTCAAGTCCACTCCAACTGTTTATTTTTTTAAAAAATTATAATAATAATAATTATTATTTGTTTTTGAGATCCTCCTTTATTTATTTATTTATTTATTTTTATTATTACTATTATAAATTTTCTTAAAACCGATGTGATTATATGGAAAGCTGGCTGGATGTGAAATAACTTCAGCGTCAACCATGACCTCTCATGTGGATTCAACTTTGCCGCCCCCTGATCATATCTCCTCAACAATGTAAGCTTTTAATGAATTGAGCCAATTTATACTCTCTCTCTCTCTCTCTCTTTGTGAACTCTAGTTGAAATTTAGCTACTTCATGTATCTCTTTGTTGTTCCTTTTTTAATTGTCGCCTTAGTCAACTGGAAAATGGGGGTTCTGGAGTTTTTGTGATGGTGGTATCATCTAGATCTCCAAAGGTATGGGTTACATACATACTCACTATTCTTAACATTATTTCATCAAATTTTATTATCAAATATTTACAAAAGTTGCACTATTCAACCCATATGTTCTGTGGAGAATTATGGGCTTGAAGGGAACATTACAAGTTGAGCGAGGAAGGAAAGATGGGAAGCATGGATACACAGTAATTTTATTCATTTATTTTATTTTCTTCTCTCTCTCTTCGATTTTTAAAATGTATTACAATCAGTGTTATTCATTTATGGATGTAAACTTAAATTTTGTGGTTCGCGATTACGATTATTGGTGATTCTTTTTACGGCTGATGGCCAAAGCAAAAGCTGGTGCTACCCATTCAGTGGGGTGACTGATGAGCTTAAAATTTTTTTGTCTGATATTTCACTGGCGTCCCTAAAGGTAAATGGACATATGATTGTGCAATTACACAACCTGCTATCTCAATTATTTGCCTCTTGTTACCATCTTAAAGTTATATTCTTTGTTTGCAAATTAACATTCACTGTAGAAAGTGATCGAAAAATTCTTAGCACTCTAAGAAATCTTCTCCGCAATAGTAAGGAGGCAATTGTAGAGCGGTAAGCTTTCCCGAGTCGTGTCTCTCAAGGATAGATGTAATCGGCGATAAGTGTTTTAATTAATCTCTTATTAATCTCAATTAAACTAATCTAATCTGAGAAAGCATTAATCATTGGTTTGGTGTTGAGTTGTAATCACTAAACTCGAATTGAAAAGAGAGCTTGAAAAACATTGAGGCAAGAAGAAAGAAATTTAAGACTAGCTTGAAAATAACTAGACTTAATGACATAAATTTAACCTAATTAATAACCTTAATTAAATTAAAACTATTAACTAAGAAAGCTTGTAAATTTAAAAGGTAAAAAGGAGGGAAAGTCAAACTTAAATTCAAAAGAAGTTAAATGCATTTAGTAGGTAAAAGTCAAATGTTTCAAAAGGGAAGGCTACTAATAACTTTCAAGGCTCCAATATTTGTTTAAAAAAAATGAGTAAAAAGCTTCAACATGCAAGCTTCAATGGAGTTTTAAGCAAGAAGAAAAATACTCTAGGGATTGGAAGAGAAAATTTGAAAATACCAAGAGGAACATAACAAGAATTACAAATTAACTACCGACACATAACAACAATAAACAATGAAGAACAACAACAATATGAAAGGGAAATATTACTACCAATTTTTACTCCAAACAAAAGCTTCAAATGTAGCTTACAATCTCCAAAACACCAAGAGCAACTTCATAAAATAAAATCCACAAATGAGAGAGATGTCACCTTCTCCAACACTTATGAATAACTACTAACTAACTAATTAACTAAGCTAAATTAAACTAACTAACTAAGGATTATATCTAGGGTTTGTAATGGAATAGTGAAAATGAGCTTGGAAGAGATTGAATGGGGTTCAAAATCAGCCAAGGAAGGATAAGGTAGGTGGGGGAAGTGCTAGCTTTTTATACAAAAATGCAGGGGCAAAAACGTCAAAACAGGTCAAGAAATCTGCGTGTCAGTCGATCGATTGAGAGCCAGTCGATCGACTGCTATGCCCAAAAATCGCAAAACACACTGCCGAGCAGTCGATTTCCACGAGGTTCAGTCGACCGACAGCAAGTCCAGTCGATCGACTGAAATCCAGTCGATTGACTGTCCTGTCAGTCGATCGACTGACAGGCAGCTCCGGCTCATTTTCTCATTTCTCGTCATTTGCGCTGTGTTCCCTTGCTTGCTTGTTCTAATCCGAGTCGAACGAGATGTCCTGAGTCTGCACGGGACCGCTTCGGTCATCCTACGGCCATAAAGACAAAATTGAGTAGAAATAAATGAAAATCCAATGAAAACCGCACAAAGGTTACAAAAACCTAAAACTAATAAAATTTGCCAAAACGACTCCTAATACACATAAAAGCAAACAAAACACATGCAAGTGCGACACAAAATGGTAACAAAAATACGTACAAAAACATACAAATCATCCACCCCACACTTAGAATGATTGTTTGTCCTCAAGCAATACTAATCTAGAATGACGAAACTATCCCCGGATGATCCTAAACTAATGCACAAACCTAATTCGAGACGATGTATGCTACAATGCTTGTTAATTTGGCTAAAAGGACGACAATGATGCGTTGACAAATAAAGTTTAGATCGACTCCCGAAACCTAAAAGTACTAGGTAACCCTCCAAGTCGGTCCTCTCGTCCTTGCCCCGTCTAAGGTCTATCCACGGTCGAACCGTTAATCGTCTCCCTACTAGCCCCGATCATCCACAACTCTCTTTAACAAACAAAATCTAAAAAATAAATAAGAAAAGGAGTTTATTACTTAATAACTACAAGGATTTATAACTTATCTTTGTTTATTCATCATCATCATTTTTTTGTTTTTTTTTCTTTTCCCTTTTTTTTCTTTTTTATTTTCCTTTTTTTTTTGGTACCATGAACGTGAGGTACTTAAATAATATGTACAATACAACGAGCGTTCAACGACTCCGATCATTCGTTGCTACTAGCAACTTACAATATTCTTCGATCGAGCGCGTGGAGCAATTGACGACTCCAAAACACAAAGTGAAGTCCTATAGAGAGAGTTCGATAACAAGGCTAGTTGAGGCACTAGTTCAAAATTGAGAATAAGGATAGCACAAAGCTAAAGCCAAACAAAGTTCCCAACAAGTCAAATTCTCTAAGTACACTAATCCGATCGACAATCTAAACTTCTTAACCAAATAATCAAAACCGTGTCACTTCGCCAAGGTTCCAAGCAAACATAGAACACACGCTACTCAAATCATCACAAGCAAGCATGCAAGAAATTAAAATCCTAATACGAACCCTAACCACCCCACACCTAAAACCTAGCAATGACCTCATTGCATATTAGGCTAAGTAAAGCGGTAAAAGGTGTAAGGAAAAGAGAACGCCCCTATTTCCGAGTTTGTGTGGATGCATTGTGCATAAGTCCTCTCTGGGAACCGAGGCAAGCTATCTACAAGAAATGAACAAATGGGGGGTTGCAAAAACAAGTGATATACAAAAAGTGAAAATCTTTTTGGGTTTTTCGAAATTTCTATTTTTTTTATTTATTTTTTTATACTATATACAAAAACACTACAAATATGTTTTGTTTGTTTGGTTTTTTATATTTATTTTCTTTGGATTTTTCAAGAGTTAGATAAGAAATAAAAGAACATAATCGAATCAAAATGAAACAAACGAAAATAACGTGCCAAGTTTACGAAAACAAAAATAAAAAGGATAATCGGAGATCAATGACGTCTCCCACGTCGGGGTTGGAGATTTGCGTCCTCGTCCTCTTCTTCCTCGATTCCATCTCCTTCTCCAACGTTCTCCTCGTCTTCTTCCTCATTGCTCTCCTCGTCTTCCTCCTCGTCGCTCTCCTCGTCCTGAGGCAATCGGCTCTCGATCAACAAGAGGCGGCTATGGATGGCGTGGTGTGTTTGTTTGTTTCTCGATTGCCCAGCCCTCAACTCCTCCATGCCAGTGTCGAGCCGGCCGAATTGGGCGAACACTTGGCGTTGGAACTTGGGCCAACCCATATCGGGACAGGCTGGTGCTCTGGCCTCTCTCGCCATGCGGGATTGCCGCGTGACTTGTGCTCGCATCGAAATATTTCCCCGAACCGGTGTTCGGAGCTTCATTGGGCTTGACGCCATCGTTGTGGTCCCGTGCTAACTCCTCCTCCTCGTTCCTCTCTTCCTCGTGGCAGAGGTGGCGGGGGTGTCGCGGGTTTGTCAGACGCTTGGGCATCTTCAACACTAACTCGACAGGCTCGATCCTTTCAAGATTAGCTGCCTCGGGGTCAAAACCAAAGTGACGAGCCAACAATGTGATCATAGGCCCCATCCTGACCCTAGCAACACTCCCGCCCCTCGTTTTCCGAATCGCACATATCCCAGCACGGAGAAAAGGAAAAATCTTGAACCGACGCCCACTGCTCAGACACTAAAGCACGTAAACCTCATCTTGGGTGAGGTTAGTGATCTCATGTTTTCCCATCAAAATGTGGGCGAAGAACTTGTAAGCCCCCAATAAAGCTACGTCGGTTATTGCCAAAGCTTGAAATCGTGAAGTACCACGTCCGCCCGTGATACTCGCCCAAAAGGAATTCAAAACAAACTTGCGAGGCCGCTCATCCCACACATCTTGACAATCAAACCCGAGCACCGTCCGAAGCACCTCTTAATTGATCACCCGCTCGATCCCCCCGATCCTAACAGTGAATTCCCAGGCCACTTGGCCTTTGTAGGTGGTGAAGAACTCGAGCATTAACTCCCGGTAAGCTGGTGCTCGGAGGGATGCAAATTGTCGGCCACTCAAGGCATCGACGTAGCCGAGTATCCATGCTCTAAATCCTAGGTAATCCCCATTGGCTACATACTCGTTTAGGCGGTCGAGGTTTACAAAATGCGGGTGGGCGAAATTCCTTAGGGAGAGATTTTGAAAGAGTTCCCCCTCAGTTTCGTCATTAATCCGAAAGGGGGCGCCGTAGACATTGGCGAAGTTGGGGGCGAAGTTGGGATAAATAGAATCATCATCGTCACCAAATTGGTAGGACATAGGAACGTATGAACGACTAGGTAAGGAGAATACGAGAATCGAGTATAAGGAAATGAGAGGAATGAATGAAAAGCAAAAATGAGGGGGTTTTAATCAAAACGGTTCATTGGGGCATTTTAGCGAACACGTGGTAGGCAAGATTTCCACTAAGGAATTTTAAGGAAGTTGGAATAAGATTTTACACAAAACCCAACCAATTCACAAATACGAACGTTAAGGATCGAGTTTCTAGCGAATTACCTCAATGGTTATGGCTCAAAATGAAACGAAACCCGGTTGCAAACCCTACCCTTGGGAATGGAGAATTTGGGAGAAATTTGGGGAAAACAAGAATTGTTGGTGAGATTTCCCAGCCTAGGTGAAGTTGGGATGGAGATTACCGGAAAAAAGAAAAGAAGTTGAGTCGATCGACTAGCCCTTTGAAATTTTCGTGCCTCCCTCCTTTTTCCTCTCTCTTTTTTTTCTTTTTCTGTTTTTGAGTCGACTATTCGTTTAAAAGGGCACCGCGACACTGTAGCAATCGATCGACTGCTACGTAAGTCAATCGACTGGTCTTCAGTCGATCGACTGAGCTCGCAAAACTTAAAAAATTTATGTTCTCCAGTCGATTTTAATCACCCAGTCGACCTGTCAGTCGATCGAATGAACTCGCAAAACTCAAAAACTTTCTGTCCTCCAGTCGATTTCAATCTCCCAGTCGACCTGTCAGTTGATCGACAGGCAGTCGATCGACTGGTCCTCAGTCGATCGATTGAACTCGCAAAACTCAAAAACTTTTTGTCCTCCAGTCGATTTCAATCTCCCAGTCGACCCTTCAGTCTCAGTCGATCGACTGGAGTGCAGTCGATTGACTGCTTGGCAGCAGCCAACTTCCCAATTTCGATTTCCTTCATTCTCAAACCGCCATGATATCTCCTACAAAAACCGAAAAGAAAGAAAAACCTAAGTTAAAGATCAATTAACAAATAATATACACAGAAATTGAAAGAAAATGAAAATGGGGTTAGGAAGTCATGAGTTGCCTCCCACGTAGCGCGTTTGTTTAAAGTCGTTCGCTCGAATATCCTTCTTTGTTCAAGGTCCCGTCGGGGGCACATCTCTTAAATACTCCTCCTCCATGGTCATGAATTCGAGATCCTTGGCTTGCAACACTCCGTGTCGGTAAGGCTTGACTCGTGCGCCATTCACTTGGAAACGCTCGTCTGTCTTGGGATCGATCAACGTCACAGCTCCGAACGGGGATATCTTCTCGATCGTGTACGGTCCACTCCACTTAGACATGAGTTTCCCAGGAAACAAGGTGAGTAGGGTATTGTAAAGGAGCACATGTATCCCTTCCTCCAACTCCTTGGGCACAAGCTTCTTGTCGTGGAGGAGCTTCATCTTCTCTTTGTAAATTCGAGCACTCTCGAACGCCTCATTTCTTAGCTCGTCAAGCTCCTCGATTTGGAGCATCCGCTCCTCGCCGGCTTGTTTCAGATCATAGTTGCATGCCCAGATGGCCCACCAAGCTCTATGCTCCATTTCGACCGGTAGATGGCATGATTTCCCGTATACAAGGCAATAGGGGCTCAATCCGAGAACCGTCTTGTGGGCCGTGCGGATGGCCCACAAGGCATCCACGAGCTTTGTTGACCAATCTTTCCAGTTCGGTTGCACGGTCTTCTCGAGAATGTTCTTGATTTGATGGTTTCTCGTCTCGACTTGACCGTCCGTTTGGGGGTGGTATGGCGTGGATACCTTATGAACGACCCCATAGTTCTTCAACACCCTTCCGAGTAGCTTGTTGTTGAAGTGTTTGCCATCGTCACTAATAATCACCCTCGAAACTTCAAATCGGATAAAAATGTTGCTCCGCACAAACTTCACCACGGTGTCACCATCGTTCCTCCTCGTCGGGATTACCTCGGTCAATTTAGAAACGTAATCAACTACAACCAAAATGTATTCGAAATCATGAGACTTTGGAAAGGGGCCCATGAAGTTGATACCCCACACGTTGAATATCTCAACGGCAAAATTATACGTCATTGGCATCTCGTTCCTTTTTCCTATACTTCCGGTCCTTTGGCATCGATCGCACTTTTGGCAATCGTCATGGGCATCCTTGAAGAGGCTAGGCCAATAGAATCCTGATTGAAGAACCTTGTAAGCGGTCTTTTGCCCTCCGAAATGTCCTTCGACAAGGTGATCGTGGCACTTCGTCAAAATCTCCCACTTCTCCTCGTCCGGAATACACCGCCTCAACATACCATCTTTTTCGATCTTGTACATGTGAGGGTCATCCCAATAATACCCTCGACACGTGGAGAGAAACCTCCTTTTCTCATGATGAGATAGGTCCGGGCGGAGTGCTTCGCTAGCAAGGTAGTTGGAAATGTCAGCATACCACGGCGCAGCAGAAACAACAAATAAATTCTCGTGCGCAAGGTTTTCTCCAATGAGCTCTCTCTCCGAATTGGACCTTTAAACAAGAGAGGTGGTCCGCGACAACGTTCTCACACCTCTTCTGATCTTTGATCTCCACATCGAACTCTTAAAGCAAGAGTATCCATCGGATTAGCCTCGGCTTTGCTTGAGGATTATTGAAGAGATATCGCAACGCCGCATGGTCGCTATGCACAATAACCCTCAAACCAATGATGTAGGCTCAAAACTTTTCAAGCGAGAAAATTACGGCAAGGAGCTCTTCTTCGGTAGTTGTGTAGTTATTTTGGGCGTCTGAGCATGAAACTTGCGTAATAGACGACCCGAAGAAGCTTGTCCACTCTTTGCCCCAATACGGCTCCCACCGGTTCGTTCGATGCATTGCACATTATTTCGAACGGGAGAGACCAATTCGGGACCACCACCACGGGAGCCGAGGTCAAACTTTCCTTTAATGAATTGAACGCCAAACGACAAGCATCGTCAAACACAAATGGAACATCGGCACTGAGCAAATGGCACAAAGGACGGCTAAGCTTTGAGAAATCCCTGATGAACCGTCTATAGAACCCCGCATGACCAAGAAAACTACGAACTCCCTTCACGTTGATTGGAGGCGGGAGCCTCTCGATCACGTCGACCTTTGCCTTGTAAACTTCGATTCCCTTGCACGACACCACGTGCCCCCAAACTATCCCACATCTCACCATGAAGTGGCTCTTCTCCCAACTCAAGGTGAGGTTACTTTTGACACATCTCTCCAGAACACTCGCCATGCGATCAAGACAATCATCGAACGTGGAGCCATAGATGGAAATATCATCCATAAAAACCTCATATACTTGTCAATCATATCGGAGAAAAGTGATAGCATACACCGTTGGAAGGTGGCGGGTGCGTTGCAAAACCCGAAGGGCATTCGTCGGAACGCGTATGTGCCAAAGGGGCACGTGAACGTCATTTTGGATTGGTCCTCCGGTGAGATGGCAATTTGGTAATATTCGGATAATCCATCGAGGAAATAATACGAGTGGTGCCTCGCGAGCTTGTCTAACATTTGATCAATGAACGGTAACGGGAAGTGATCCTTCTTGGTGGCGGCATTAAGTTTCCAGAAATCTATACACATCCGCCATCCGGTGATAGCGCGAGTCGGCATGAGCTCGCCATGGTCGTTCTCAATTACGGTAATTCCACTCTTTTTCAGTACCATGTGTACCGGGCTCACCCACTCACTATCTCCAATCGGGAAAATTAGACCCTCGGCTGCGAGCTTTAGGATCTTGCCTTTCACCACCTCCATCAAATTCGGGTTTAACCGACGTAGGCACTCTCTTGTTGGTTTTGCCCCGTCCTCAAGCACAATACGATGCATACACGTGGAGGGGCTTATCCCCTTAATGTCGCCAAGGCTCCACCCTATCGCTTTCTTATTCTTTCTCAACACTTCAACTAATTGCGCCTCTTCACACTCAGAAAGCTCAGCAAAGATAATCACGGGCTTTGATCCTCCCTCTTCCAAATACACGTACTTAAGATGGCTCGGAAAGGTCTTGAGTTTCGGTTTTCGTGTAATGGTTGGTTCCGCACTCGCGATCTCCAATATCTCCATCACCCCCTCCGATTGAAGTGCTCGCCACTCGTCATCCTCGATGACCTCATCTAAAAGTTCACGAAGGCTTTTTCAACCAACTCCTCTACCGGATCAATCATCATCGGCTTGAAAAGATGAAGGGGGGACAACTCCCAAGTCATGGATCGAAAAATTAACCTTGTCCCCCAAAACCGAGAATGAAAAATATCCATTCTTAACATCGATCAAGGTATTTGTAGTTGCCATGAACGGTCGCCCTAGTAGGATTGTGTGATCTCGTTCTTTGTTGCTCACCTCCCCGACATCCAAAATAACAAAATCCACAGGAACTATGAGGTTTCCCATTTGTACCAATACATCTTCTACTATGTCCTTCAGATATCGGATCGATCGGTCGACCAATTGCAAGCACATTCTCGTCTCCTTGAGATCGCCCAACTCCAATTGTTTAAAGATGGAGTAGGGCATCAAGTTGATTCACGTGCCGAGGTCCAAAATCCCTCGTGTTTCCTTTCCATTCCCAAGGGTAATCTTGATGCAAAATCTTCCCGGATCACTCTCTTTAGGCAGAAGAGGGTTGCTATAGACGATACTTTCCGCGTTCGATATATACACTTTCTCGTTATCCTCGAACTGTCGCTTCTTGGAGGTCAATTCCTTGAAAAACTTGGCATACGCGGGCACATTCCATATTATGTCGAGCAAAGGGAGGTTAATGTTAACCTTCGATAGCATCTTGTACAACTAGAGAAATTTGTCATCCGGTTTGTCGGGCAGATACGACTCGGGTATGGAATCGGAGGTCGGTACGGCGTTACGGATTTGTGGAGTCCTCCGGTATTCTTGGCCTCCGTTGTCTCTCCAATTAAAGGAGACAATGGTAATCTAGGATCGGCTATGGGCTCGTTTGAGCCTTGCATGGTTGGATCTTGTTGGAATTGGAGTGTGGGCGTTGAATCATTATGGGGAAGAGCAACTTTGTTATCCACCAACTTTCTGCTTTGAAGTAATATCACGACTTGGGCTTGAGCCGGTTGACTTGGTAGCTTGTCTTTGTTGCGGACTCGTTTAAGTTCGTTGACGTCCATCGCCACTTGCCCAACTTGTGTTTCCAAACTCGCGAGCCGTTTTGTCAATTCGGTTAAGATGGACTCTATGTTTGGTTGACGCAATGTCGATTTGTCTTGTGGGGGTGAAAATGACGCTTGATAAAGTGGGAATGGTGGTGGTAGCGCATTGAGCGGGGCTTGAGGCCGTGGTTGTTGCATCGGAGGTCCGGGTGGAATTTGAGCATTGGACGTGTCCGCCCACCTAAAGTTAGGGTGGCTCCTACACCGGTATGGTTCGTTGGGCCATTTGGTTTCGCTTGGTTGGACTTGGTAACCTTGAACCGCAAACGATTGGATGACGGAGGCCACTTGGCTCTCGAGTTCGGCGATCTTACGGTCCCACTCGGGCTCCTTTTTTGTCGAAACCTCCTTCACTTGCTCCTTTCGCTCCAAGATACTCATGCGATGGTCGTCGGCGGCCATGTTCACAAATATGTCGTACAACTACCTCGTTGAACGTCCGGCTAGATTTCCGCCGACGGCATTATTCCCCATACGCTTGGATGCAAATGTCAACCCGTTATGAAATAATTGATTCAAGAAATCCCCGGTGAACCGATGATGGGGACATTTGGTGAGATAGCCCTTAAATCACTCCCACGCCTCGTAGAAGGCCTCGTCGCTCGATTGACGGAATGAGGCGATCTTTGCTCAAAAATCGGCCATTTTATCTTGAGAATAGTACTCCTCCATAAACCTCTCGGTCACCATGTCCTAATTGGTAAGGGAATCGGCCGACAACGTCATGAGCCAATCATCGGCTTTATCCTTCATTGTGTACGGGAAACACCTCATTTTAATTTGATCAATGTGAATCCCTTGGCCCGGAAAGCTTGACACCGTGTAGGAAAAGATGCGTAGGGAATTGAATAGCATCCTCTTGTGGTAGGCCGTGAAAATTTGGAAGTCGGTTGAGATCAATTGGCCGTAAGTCATACTCGAGGGCTTCGGGGCTTAATCCAATGCATGAGGAGAAATCGCCCATATATGGCCGTGACACTTCCTTAATACTATTTGTCGGGCCTCCATCGGGGGTGGCAAATGGGTGGCCACCCACATCTTGTATGACATAAGGATTTTCATTGATGGAGGGCATCCTCGGAAAGTCTTGTGGATGTGGATCTCAAAATCGATGTGCGGGCCCGGTCAGATGTGGAATGCGAGGTGCATGTAAATGGGGACCAGCGAAGTGTGGCCCTTGGAATTGTGGCCTCCCAGCTTGAAAGTGCGGTTGAAACGAGTACGGCGGGCCATCGACAATCAGGCCTTGGAATTGTGTTCCATGTGTCGACGGGTCCGAGTGTGGCGAAACTTGATGTTGGGGCTTGGGTGTCGGCACACGAGCATGAGATGGGGAAATGGGCCTTGAAATCGAGCATTCGAGCTTTGAGGGTCTTGATTTAGAAACCCGTTCCCCCTTGATCAAGCGGTAACCCGTAAGACGGTTGTGGACCTTGGTGAGGTGGGCCATGAGGTGATGAAGTAGGCCCGGTCATTATTTGAGGCGGAGGTATCCCTTGGTTGTCTTGAGCAAGTGCGGGCGGCATCGGGTTTTCGAACGAATTGGTCATCGTTCGCTCCTCTATCACCGTAGATAAGGATGGGTCGAACGTGACTTGATTCCTTGTGGCTCGTCTCACCCTCTCGGGATTGGTCAAATACGGAGTCAATTCTCGTCCGAGCGATCGCCTACCTTGCATACACAACAAAAAAAAAAAAACCCATGTATGATGAATTGTATGATCTTGATTGGATTGATGATTGAGTTGAGTTTATTGATGATGAAGTTGATGAGATTTGTCGACTGGATCTAACGGGTCTAGAGCCTAGAATCATCGTGAACCATCAATTGTGATTTTCTCAAGAGATCGTGGAAACAATTCGAAGCTCTTCAACCCTTGATTCTTAAAACATTTCAAGACCCTCAATTTTTATTGTTCTTCGTTTAAACTAAATTCTTGATTTTATGTGTTTATATTAGGTTTTTATTTTTATTTCTTATTCATGAAAAACAAACACAAAAGGAACATCCGAATCTAGTTTTCCTTGAGAGACGACTTGAGTCAACTTATCAACCTACACGCGATCCCGTTCTCTTGCGGGCGAGCTTTTAAAATTTAACAAACATTTATAAGTAGGTACACAAAAGTTCGAATCAGTGGACTTGGGTGAAACCTGAAGTTTGTATATTTAGAATTCTGTGTAACCGAGAAAAGATAAGATTTTGTAGATTTTTTTACGTGGTTTTTGGAATTAAAAAATTATTCTACTTAATTGTTCACAAATAAAATATCTTTAATTATGCTAGAAAATAGTATGCAATCTGATATTTAAAGAATAAAATATTTATTAAGCTAAAAACAATTATGCAATCTGATATATAAAAAAAATAGTAATATTATCTTTAGTTGCCTAATCTACAAAGATTTTTATAATCTCTCGATTTTATTTTGTTTCTTATGCAATCTGATATTTATATAAAAAAGTATTACCTTTAGTTTCCTAACCTACACAGAGTTTTACAATCTCTCGATTTTATTTTCTTGCTTCAAGATGCCTTTTTTTAACCTTTTTTTATAGGTCCTTCGTTAGAAAATTATATTTTCAATAAAAAGATATGATTTAATGCATTTACCTTTTTGGGATTCTAATTTTGCAAGAGAATCGGATTGAATCAACTACATATTTTTTCAAAGACCATGCGTGTGAATGATACCTGAATTATTTGGAGTTTAATCGAGCGAGGAGATCAAATTTTAGAGTTAATATCGGTATATTTGGGGCCTGTAATTTAGTTCATTTTCATGCATTGGTTCTTCTTTGTTCCTCTTTATTCTTCTTTATTCGGGGCCTGTAACTAATTTTATTTTTATGTTTCTGTTGTCATCCTTGCTTTTATATGTTATTTTAATTGAAAATCTATATATATATATATATATATATATATATATATATATATATATAGCTAACAATCTGAGATATATTATAAGATATAAAAATGAAAATTGATAATCTCATCTAGTTAAAAATTCATTTTATATGGCTCAAAAATATGTAATTTAGAGATTTCACACGAATCTGAATTAAAATCATCAAAAAAACTTGGTAACGAATTGGAAATGATAATAAATGGTATCCTAATTTATTTCGATAAAATTCAAAAACTCGGTGCCCCATATTAATCCACAGAAATCACACGCTTCTATTTTAACCCGTGTTGAAAAGTCAACAATTGTGGCTGTGATATTTAAATTAAAAAAAAGTTAAAAAGTCAACAAAAGTGGCTTTGCATCAAAAGAAATTTCTTTTTGGGGAAAGAAATAAGTTTGGAGGGAACCAAAACAATTGCCTCATATAGCCAGTACTGTTTATATAAATATATACATACATACATATATATATATATACATACATACATACATACATACATACATACATACATACATCCCAAAGTTTGATGATTCCCTTGTTAAAAACTTCGGGAATCGACAAGTTACGAGAATTGATAAAACTCAGTAAACTTGTTATTTTTTTAATTAATAATGTGAGTTGGTTCAATTTTTTCTTGAAATTATTATTTTTAATTTTGTGTTCATTTATACGATTGTGAATTTTATTTGCCATAAAATAATTCGTTTGTCTTTGTGTTGTAAATGAGTCTGTGTGATATAAAACTTATCTTATATGGATATTGGTGAGGCTCGGAGTGTATTGGTGGAGAAAGCGAGATGGTTTCCACTCCTTTTAGTGACAATTTTTATGAATATCTCTTGATGACTGTGCAAGAATCTGTTCCTTCAATAGGAGTGATTGGGTTTTGCTAATGCATTGTCTTGATGTTGATCTTAATGGTAATTGATTTGTTCATATTTGTGTGTATTTTTCATTTGTTTTCATATCTTGTTTTGTGTGTTGTAGTGAGAGTTGAGTCGTGTGTTGTCTCGGTTTCCTTTCTTATGGCTTTTACGTAACTCGTGTCGACTTTTTATTATTTTAGTACTTTTTATTGTATATTTTGTAAATATTTATGTTAGTTTGATTTTTCTTGTCTTTTTAGACAATTAACCGGAGCCTAGCGCGTCCCCGAGAGTCACGACCACCTTGAATTGGCGAAGACATTACACGGGCTTGCAAAACACATCCGTCGATTGACTGACAATTGACGCGTCATCGGTGCGCATCTCCCGCCCGCATCAACAACATGAGTCGATCGACCTGCCGAGGAATCTACGCCACCGTCGATCAACACGCCATATCGACGCATCATCAATGCGTGCCTATCGCCACCATCGATAGTACTATCGATTGATCTGCCGAGAAACTTAAGCCATTATCGATCGACACGCATCATCGACGGAGTATCGACACGCAACTATTCCTTACCGTCGATCGACACTTAGTCAATGATAGCGATACCGTCGATCGACGTAAGTCAATGGTCCAATCGATGGTTGGTCATTTCTGGATAAATGTACCATGGTGCCCTCCTCGATTCACAATATATAAGTTACAACATTTTTTAGCCGCGAACCAGACTTGGAGACCTGCCAAATTCTGACCTAGAAAGCTTAATTTAACTTATCTTGTTCATCTTCATTTTTAATTGATAATTTAGAAGAAACCTATTTTGCTTTCTTGATTTTGAGACGACGATAATTTTTATTGTGAGAAGTTAGCTCTCGTGGGATACCTTCATCTCTTTTGGTGTTAAAAATTCTAAGAATTTTTTTGTGTAATTCTCAATTCTTGGATTTTGGATAATTTCTCAGAATTTGTTGTTTTCATGTGTATGGATTTTTGATTAATTGTTGAGATTGGTGTTGGATTTGTTAATGAAAGGATATTTAATTCCATTGTAATCTTCTTACTTTTAATTCAAGATTGTTACTCTTTTGGTGTAGTTAGAATATAGGTTA
>BMAC01000171.1:214547-258891 GCA_014905375.1 Phtheirospermum japonicum
AATTAAAAATGAAGATGAACAAGATAAGTTAAATTAAGCTTTCTAGGTCAGAATTTGGCAGGTCTCCAAGTCTGGTTCGCGGCTAAAAAATGTTGTAACTTATATATTGTGAATCGAGGAGGGCACCATGGTACATTTATCCAGAAATGACCAACCATCGATTGGACCATTGACTTACGTCGATCGACGGTATCGCTATCATTGACTAAGTGTCGATCGACGGTAAGGAATAGTTGCGTGTCGATACTCCGTCGATGATGCGTGTCGATCGATAATGGCTTAAGTTTCTCGGCAGATCAATCGATAGTACTATCGATGGTGGCGATAGGCACGCATTGATGATGCGTCGATATGGCGTGTTGATCGACGGTGGCGTAGATTCCTCGGCAGGTCGATCGACTCATGTTGTTGATGCGGGCGGGAGATGCGCACCGATGACGCGTCAATTGTCAGTCAATCGACGGATGTGTTTTGCAAGCCCGTGTAATGTCTTCGCCAATTCAAGGTGGTCGTGACTCTCGGGGACGCGCTAGGCTCCGGTTAATTGTCTAAAAAGACAAGAAAAATCAAACTAACATAAATATTTACAAAATATACAATAAAAAGTACTAAAATAATAAAAAGTCGACACGAGTTACGTAAAAGCCATAAGAAAGGAAACCGAGACAACACACGACTCAACTCTCACTACAACACACAAAACAAGATATGAAAACAAATGAAAAATACACACAAATATGAACAAATCAATTACCATTAAGATCAACATCAAGACAATGCATTAGCAAAACCCAATCACTCCTATTGAAGGAACAGATTCTTGCACAGTCATCAAGAGATATTCATAAAAATTGTCACTAAAAGGAGTGGAAACCATCTCGCTTTCTCCACCAATACACTCCGAGCCTCACCAATATCCATATAAGATAAGTTTTATATCACACAGACTCATTTACAACACAAAGACAAACGAATTATTTTATGGCAAATAAAATTCACAATCGTATAAATGAACACAAAATTAAAAATAATAATTTCAAGAAAAAATTGAACCAACTCACATTATTAATTAAAAAAATAACAAGTTTACTGAGTTTTATCAATTCTCGTAACTTGTCGATTCCCGAAGTTTTTAACAAGGGAATCATCAAACTTTGGGATGTATGTATGTATGTATGTATGTATGTATGTATGTATGTATATATATATATATGTATGTATGTATATATTTATATAAACAGTACTGGCTATATGAGGCAATTGTTTTGGTTCCCTCCAAACTTATTTCTTTCCCCAAAAAGAAATTTCTTTTGATGCAAAGCCACTTTTGTTGACTTTTTAACTTTTTTTTAATTTAAATATCACAGCCACAATTGTTGACTTTTCAACACGGGTTAAAATAGAAGCGTGTGATTTCTGTGGATTAATATGGGGCACCGAGTTTTTGAATTTTATCGAAATAAATTAGGATACCATTTATTATCATTTCCAATTCGTTACCAAGTTTTTTTGATGATTTTAATTCAGATTCGTGTGAAATCTCTAAATTACATATTTTTGAGCCATATAAAATGAATTTTTAACTAGATGAGATTATCAATTTTCATTTTTATATCTTATAATATATCTCAGATTGTTAGCTATATATATATATATATATATATATATATATATATATATATATGATTTTCAATTAAAATAACATATAAAAGCAAGGATGACAACAGAAACATAAAAATAAAATTAGTTACAGGCCCCGAATAAAGAAGAATAAAGAGGAACAAAGAAGAACAATGCATGAAAATGAACTAAATTACAGGCCCCAAATATACCGATATTAACTCTAAAATTTGATCTCCTCGCTCGATTAAACTCCAAATAATTCAGGTATCATTCACACGCATGGTCTTTGAAAAAATATGTAGTTGATTCAATCCGATTCTCTTGCAAAATTAGAATCCCAAAAAGGTAAATGCATTAAATCATATCTTTTTATTGAAATATAATTTTCTAACGAAGGACCTATAAAAAAAGGTTAAAAAAAGGCATCTTGAAGCAAGAAAATAAAATCGAGAGATTGTAAAACTCTGTGTAGGTTAGGAAACTAAAGGTAATACTTTTTTATATAAATATCAGATTGCATAAGAAACAAAATAAAATCGAGAGATTATAAAAATCTTTGTAGATTAGGCAACTAAAGATAATATTACTATTTTTTTTATATATCAGATTGCATAATTGTTTTTAGCTTAATAAATATTTTATTCTTTAAATATCAGATTGCATACTATTTTCTAGCATAATTAAAGATATTTATTTGTGAACAATTAAGTAGAATAATTTTTTAATTCCAAAAACCACGTAAAAAAATCTACAAAATCTTATCTTTTCTCGGTTACACAGAATTCTAAATATACAAACTTCAGGTTTCACCCAAGTCCACTGATTCGAACTTTTGTGTACCTACTTATAAATGTTTGTTAAATTTTAAAAGCTCGCCCGCAAGAGAACGGGATCGCGTGTAGGTTGATAAGTTGACTCAAGTCGTCTCTCAAGGAAAACTAGATTCGGATGTTCCTTTTGTGTTTGTTTTTCATGAATAAGAAATAAAAATAAAAACCTAATATAAACACATAAAATCAAGAATTTAGTTTAAACGAAGAACAATAAAAATTGAGGGTCTTGAAATGTTTTAAGAATCAAGGGTTGAAGAGCTTCGAATTGTTTTCCACGATCTCTTGAGAAAATCACAATTGATGGTTCACGATGATTCTAGGCTCTAGACCCGTTAGATCCAGTCGACAAATCTCATCAACTTCATCATCAATAAACTCAACTCAATCATCAATCCAATCAAGATCATACAATTCATCATACATGGGTTTTTTTTTTTTTTTTTGTTGTTTTGATTATTTTCAACTACCAAGCAAGAAATTAAAAAGCATACTAAATTAAACGAAGGGAAATCGAAAACTTACTTATTAAACGATGAAGAATAACGTCTTGATTGTACAAAACTTGAATCCAAATTACCTAATAGCTAATCTACTTAATTTAAAAACTAGAAATTTAAAAATAAGAAATATGGAGAAGTATCAAGAGAATTGAAGCAATCCTAGGGCTTGGAAAACCCTAGGAATCCCCTAAAAAATGTCCAACTATGCTTTGAAGCAGTATGGTAAGGTATATATAGGTTTAAAAAGACTTGGAGCACAAAAAACCTCCTAAAAATAGGATTCTGGGCCACTAATGGTAGCTCTAGCGGTATGCCTAGCGGTTACGATTACCGCTAGCAGTTACCGCTCAATACTAGGTAACCCAGTGTCATTCAGCATACCCAGTGTCAGCTTAATTACTTCAAATTGAGGCCCGTTTTCGCTAAAAACCCACTTGTAGACTCGTCCTTGATTATGTCCAAACCAAAAATCTTAAAAATAACTAAAATAAACATAAAATTAATTAATTATAATTAAAATATGATAAAATAAGTTGGAGATAAGAAAATACAAAAATGTGCTCAATCTATCCAACTTTCACCGAAATCAACAATAAAAACTAACTAAAACACTCACTAAAATCAAGAAAACTTCGTGTTAATCAATTACCCCACGCTTTATTGGTTTGTTCGTCCTCGAACAAATGATAAATTCAAAGTATAACACGAAAGAAAATAAGCTCAAGCAATAAGTCATGTCGTGCTACATAGGTAATTTTGAAAATATAGATACATGTCACGCAATTTCAAACACTCCACCCTTATTATACTGTTGCTTCAAAATCAAACTCATGCATCCTCACGAAGGGTAAAATATGGGTGTGCGCTCCATTCAACTATTTTCTGCATGGGACGTGTATAAGCTAAATTACACAAATACATGCATAAAAAATAAGAACCGAAAATCAATCTCTTTTCAATCGCATATTAAGTGTGCTATCAACAAAGAATCGGAAAAGATCTTTTTGGTTGTAATGTAGGGTCTTTGGACGGGTATGGAATATATAAGTCGTGTGGTAACTCACGATCTAACGTGATCAATAACTCACTCAACCAATTATAATCACGAAGCAAAGTGCTTCACCTCATTCAAAAGAAAACCTCACCAAACACTCATAATGTAGCCTTTAACTTAGGCTATTTCTCAACTCGTAAACTGTAATCCGACTTTAAGCTCGAACCACTTAAACAAAATAGAAGCTTATGATACGCTTCTTCTTTTAAACACAACTCTTTCCTCTAAACGTTAGGCTCCATAAGAAAACCAATAACAAACAAGAATTTATTAGT
Organism: Phtheirospermum japonicum; assembly: GCA_014905375.1. NCBI lineage: Eukaryota > Viridiplantae > Streptophyta > Magnoliopsida > Lamiales > Orobanchaceae > Phtheirospermum > Phtheirospermum japonicum. The sequence continues at coordinate 218,833 of BMAC01000171.1, forward strand.
GTAGGCAATGACTAAACACTAAACACCATTCACCAAGATTCACCATCCTTCTTTTAATTTTTTTTCTTTTTTTTTTATATATATTTTGTCCCCCTTTTATTCTTTTTCATGGGGTTGTTTTTTTTTTTCTAAGGATGGTGATTCTTTATTACAAATTTTTCATAAATCCCTGATAAAATCTCCAAAACACAAATAACCCATTAAAGTAACTAATTCCTACCCCACGCTTTTAATGATCATAGGAGTCGACTAAAAACACTCATGGCTATATAGGAAATGGATTATTTGGCTATGATTGGCTCATTTAGAATTTATAGTGGCTAAAATATATGGATATGGCCGAAATAAGGGTTTTTTTCTTAACCATAACGTCATTTTCAAAGTCAACTATACACAGCGTTTTCAAAGCGATATCAAAATAGAACTCATTCAAGTACATGCAATGATGATAAACAATCAGTCTACTAACTGGCTTTTGCATGAAAAGGTTTTTGAATTGACGCTGCTTTTAAGGTTTTGCGAAGTTATTTGCGTCCAAGTACCATTTTACAATATATATAGAAAATAGTTTTGAAAATTTTATGCACTTATACACGCTCAAAAGACAAAAACATCAAATCATACTTAGTTAACTTCGACAGGCAAGCCAGACAAACACAATTTCGCACGGGAATAGGAATTAATCACAATAAATCACATTTAAGCATTACATATCACAAATAACGAATTCAACTAGCATAATTGGGAATAAAAAATTGCTCGACCCCCATCCACACACACACACCCCCCCCAACGAAAACTCGACAAACTCCGCTTTGCCATAAAGAACAATTAAGAAGAGAGATAAGAAAAACGTCCCTAAATAACCAAAAAGACTGAGCCGCTCCATGTTGAATTGACACCAAATTATCGTCTCGATTGTCGTTATTCGAATTCGTTCGACTAAAACTAAGAAAAACACAACTAACAAAGAAAATAAATAACAATAAAAATATTCAAAGTTAAACACTCAAAATGATGGAAATATAAAATATAAAGTGCAATAGTCAAACACCAGGAGGCATATGATCAGAAGGTCCCTAATAAGGCACGTAATCCATGGAATCCGAAGGCGGTGCCGGTGGCCAATAGCTCGTCGCATCCAACTAAAATCTTGCAAAGTCGTCCATCAGAGAAATCAGCATATCTCTACTAGCCTCACCGGCCTCTCTCGCCCTATGTGCCTCGCTGTGAGCCAAATGGGCCTCCTGATAACCTAAACGAGCCTCCTCGTGTCCTAAACGGGCCTCAATGTGCGCCAAATAAGCCTCCTCAAAAGCAAGGCACGCATCCTCCCTCGCCTGGTAGGCCTCGTACTCTATACCAGAAATCCTATCATACACATTATCCCTACAATCACGGAACTCTCCCAGGAAAGCAGTGAAATAGGGCGGCACTATAGAATATGATCCATCTGCCCCTCCATAGGACTGCTCAGCACGGGTCTCAATCACTGGCTCTGTATGAAACGTCGAGGCACGATACGTAGAAGCACCTCCATCCAAAACCTGAGTTGCCTCTCGACTCATAACAACATTATACCCAACATTATCGTCTGCTCGCTCAGTCCTCTCATCCTTCTCCGAATCATCTGAATCCTCAAAGCGCGGTCCCAACGTCGTCACTGCCCGTCACTTACCCCTCAGCCTCCCAAGGACTCGAACAATCCTCCACTCAAACTCCAACGTTTTATAAACATGCCACACGCCATCCTCCTCAGGCGCATATGCACAAATCTTAGTGAGTCTCGTAATAAAAGCGTCGTGAGTCATCGGAACGGTTCTCTCATCGTCGATCTTCTACACGTTCTTCAAGCTCCAAATCATCAGTGGATAGATCTGGACTCGTCATCCATTCACCATGCACCATAGAGTATACAACTCATCCTTATTAATCAGTGTCAGCTCTTCCTTCCCAATGATGCAACGAGCCAGAATTCGATAGGCAGCATATAGCGCATTATCCTCCACACACGCCAGGGGGTTCCGATCATCGCCGCACTGCCCAAAACAGTTATTTCATCCCAAAATACTCTCTCACCGTAATAGTAATCGCACTCCCAAAGTGTCATCTGGCCGTCAATGTCAAAGTAAGACTCGATCTCATCGCTCAAAAAGTTAATCTCGTTTCCTCCAAACCAGCACGACAAGGTATGATCCTCCATAATCTCGAACGACGTGTAGAAATCTAGCATGATCCTCTCATAAGCTGGGTTTCTCATCCTAGCCCAATGAATGCATTCGAGGTTCTTGATGTACCCTACGAATTTCTCGGCAAAAGGGTTGCTGTTCAAAGCTTGGCTGAGCCAATAATCGATGTCTATGATCATAGGCGGAATAATAGTCCGGCTCAACAATGACCTATATAAATCTACCTCATCCTCGTAGACCTTGAAGGGTGCTCCAATCCTTCTCGCAACATTTTTCCGTTTGTTGTGCCAAGATGAGGCCATCATATCCAATAAGTTTTCCGGAATGCGGCTGCGAATATCGTACAAAAAGTTCCCTGAACAATTGCCGACAGAACACTTAACGGTAAGGCTTAGCGGTAGCCTAACCATTACTTTTTACCGCTAACCTTAGAGGTAGTACCTAGCGGTAGCTTTTTACCGTTACTGTAACCGCTAGGCAGTTCATCGAGCACCTTCTGTGCAAGTTCTCCATCGATGATTATCAACTAAAAACTCCCCGAATTCAACCCAAACACTATTCTAAACCTGAAATTCCCAATTCAACTGTTTAATTGAGTCAAGTTGAGCCATGCTTGCCCCAAACTCGGCCAAATCTAGATTCGAGAAAGAAAAACCCTTGCCCCCGCTCTCTGTCGCCGTCTCGCCGCCGCTGTGAGCTAAAATCGCCAGATGATTGATGTGAATGGTGTTGACTTCGGTGAGACGTAGTGGTCACGGTGGTTTTAGCGATTGAGAAATTAGGGTTTGAGCGTGTTCGTATCGATAATGGACTTAGCTGTTTTGAATTAAAAATCACTCCTTTTCAGCATATAACATTAGATTCGGGCCGGGTTTCAACTGACTTAGTGGTAACTCCTAGCGGTAGAGGTTAGCGTTAGTCTTACCGTTAGCTGTTTCGGTTGGTGGGTAACGGTTTTCTTAGAAGTTGGACTTACCGCTAGGTGCTACCGTTAGGTCTGGGCAGTAAAACTCACAAAAAAAAATTTGTTCGACAAAAATTAAATAATTTGAAACACACGAACTTGAGAAATAAATTTCATTAATATGCGAGCGCATAATAATAAATTAAAATAAAAATAAAACATCTAAAATAAAACATAAGACTCAAAATAAACTAGAAAATAAAAATCCTAATGACTCGACTAAATTTAAAAATACTAATCACGGCTCGCTAGGCTAGGAATATCCTAAGGGTTTAGACACTAGATCCATAAAGTCTCTCCTCCAGCTCGGCGATCTTTTCGTTTGCGTCCTCAAGCTCCTGCTTCCAATAGTCAATATTCCAAAGATGGACGTCGTTGCTTTCTTCGAGCCGGCGGATGTCAGCTTCCTTCTCCAAAACTCTCTCCCTAAGACCGTGGATATCATTCATGAGTCTCAAACCCTCGCGAAAGAAAAACCTACTAGATGCTTCCTCCATGGCCAATTTCTCCTTTTCTTCAACAAGAGCATCCTTCAAAGCAGACATGTCGCCTCCAAGATACCCTATTGTCATCATTTCGTCGTCAAAATCAGATGTTAGTTGTTTAATCTCCTCCTGAGCTTCGGCCAGTTGTTTTGCATGTAATTGTTGTGTTTTTCTTCGTGTTTTTAGATAGATTTTTATATTGATTTTAGTAGTTTTGAGTCATTTTTCATTAGGTTTTTAGGTCGTTTTCCTTGTTTTATTGCTTTTCGTGTTTCTTGCCAACTTTATATTTAATTTGGTTTAATTGGTTCAATTACCTTGAGGTTTGGTGAAAATCTTGGGTTTTTATGTTCAAAGTCTCTATTTATAGGCTAAGGCATTGAGGACAAAAATTCAGGCCAAGAGAGGCTCAAAAATGCCCAAACATTCTGGAATGTTGGCCTAGTCTCGTGCCGTCTTGCGCCACCCGGCGCCCGCCGCGCGCCAGCTCGCGCCCACTCGCGCCATCCCACCCAGCAGCGCCCGCACGCGCCAGGCATCTCAAGGCAGCGCCCGCGCGCGCCCGCTCGCGCCATCCCGCCCGCACACGCCCGGCATCTCAAGGCAGCGCCCGCACGCTCCCGCGTGCGCCTGCGCGCAACCTCTCGCCATCGGTCGCCACCCTCGCCAGCACTCGCCCATCGTCGCCTGCCAGCGCCAACCCGCGTGCCAAACCGCACGCCAACCTGCGCCCAGGCCTGCCGACCACTCGCGCCCAGCAGCGCCCAGGCTCGGCCATGGCCGAGCCACATCAAGCCATGGTCGAGCCATCTCGAGCCAAAATGTGCCAAAAAGCTAGCCAAGGGTCTAGGAAGGTGCCTCCGGGTCAAACCCGGGAATTTTAAGCCTTTAAGGCTATTTTGGCCCATTTAAACCCAATTAAATGTAAGTAGACTTCTTTCATTTTGGAAAAAAAACACCTCCTCCCAACCCAAGCTTGGGTTTGGGACTTAATTTCTCGCTCTAGATTTAATTTTCAAGCTTTGCCTTGGGTTTGTAAGCTCAAGAAGGATTCAAGTACTCCCTTGGATCTTTAATTTCTTGCAATTTCAATCAAGCTTTTGGATTCTCCATTTAATTCTAGTAAGTTTCTTTTAATTTCTTGCTTTGTTCTTCATTTGTTTTATGCTTTTTGCCTTAGGTATTAGAAGTTGTGCTTGATCTTGTGAATTGGCTATGAATCCTAGTTGAGTGAGACATCTAGATCATAGATCAAGTCCTTGATTTGTTTAATTTCAAGTAATTTCATATGTTTCATGCATTTTTCTTCATTTCATGCTTTTAGCCTTAGCACCTTGAATTCATGATGAAACATATGAATTGGCTATGGAATCTAGATGAGTGACACATCTAGGTCATAGATCGGCTCTTGGATCGTCTTGATTTTGAGTTTTTCACATGCTTTATTTGCAATTTTATTTTTATACTTTGTTTCATGCTTAATCCTAGATCTAGGCTTTGTTTCTTGTTATTTTTCTTAAAGTTTCAAACTTTCATGTCAACTTGCAATGCTCTTTCTATCCATGCTTTCAATTTTTGCTAATTTGCTTTATTTAGGATTTGATGCATAGTTGTACCTTGTGCTTGCATGCTTGTACTCGGTAAAATATTGCATTTTCTTGCTTATTTTCATTATTGCTTTGCATTTTCAATTAAGGCACACGATCGAGGCATCCTACCAACTTGTTATTTCAATTCCTAGCTTAGTTTAGCTATTTTAATTGCTTTATTTCCCTTTTTCTTTTATTTTTCAAGTTTGAAACACATTGAATACTTCAATTGAATCGATTTCCAATAATACCAAGCCATGAACCCGTTGATTCATTTCAACACCACGAAAACTCTACTAACAAAATGGCGCCGTTGCCGGGGATCGAACCCGGGTCACCCGCGTGACAGGCGGGAATACTCACCACTATACTACAACGACTATACCACTATACTACAACGACTATACCACTATAGCTCCTTCATGGCGCTAGATTGTCGCTGGCGACGTTTCATGGTTTGATTGAAAGAAAATTATGTTTGGAATTGAGAGGCTTGTGTATGGGAAAAGCTTGAAGGATTTATCAAGGCTTGAAAGAATTATGAAAGGTGGAGCTCTATGGGTTGGTTATTTATAGGTATCCTTGGGTCTTGAAAGTAGGAAACCTAATTCCTCTCCAACTTCAATTTAAGGTAGGACAATTAAACTTAATTATTTTAAATAGAACTCTTAAAAGGTAGGCAATCTAGACATGTGATTACTTTAAAAACCATCAAAATTTAACTAAAGTAAAACTTGCCTTATAGAAATAAATTCCAAAAAATTCCTTAATTAATTTTCCAAAAAATTTGCAAAAACCGGAGCGCTAGCGGTAGCTTTAGCGGTAAGGCTAACCGCTAGGTCTTACCATTAAGTACTTAGTGTTACCCCTGTAATTGGCATTTAACGGTCAGTCTACATTTGGTTGTCATCTCTACATGTCTGGATCGGATTCTAGCGGTAATGGCTAGTGGTAATGAGATACCGCTAAATAACCGTTAGGTCTTCAAAATTAGTGAGTTTTCTTCATCTTTCCCTACACATCAACCTTGCAAAAACATATCATAGAGATTTTCTTGAAACCAAATAAATAAAGTAAAGAAATATAAAATGAAAAACACACGAAAAAGAAAAACAAACGCTAGGGTTGCCTCCCAAGAAGTGCATCTTTTAATGTCGCTTGCTTGACGCATTTCTAAAAGTTAATCTTCAGTCGGAGGTGGATCTAATAACTTCACCACTTCACGATCCTTATTTATCACCATTCCCTCACGGTAAAGCTTCACTCGATGTCCGTTAACCTTAAAAGTTGTATCCTTCTTTTCATCGTAAAGAGTGACTGCTCCAAAATCGTTTAGTTCTTTGATCATGAACGGTCCACTCCATCTCGACTTCAGCTTCCCTGGAAACAATTTCAACCGTGAATTATAAAGTAGAACTAACTTACCAACTTCCAATTTCTTATCAATGATATGACGGTCGTGAAGAGTCTTCATCATCTTTTTCTGCCTCCAAGCTCAGTCATAAGCTTCGTTTCTCATTTCCTCAAGATAAGTCAGCTCCAGCTTCCTATATTTGCCTGCTTCTCCATGGTCCATGTTAAGCTTGTGGATTTCCCAACTCGCTCTCTACACTTATCTCAACCGTAAATTAGCTGAAAGGGGTTAAACCCAACACTTTCTTATATGCAGTTCTATAAGCCCACAGTGCATCGACCAATTTCATGGCCCAGTCTTTCCTTTGGGCCCACTGTCTTTTCTAAAATGCTCTTTAATTGGCGGTTGCTTGTTTCAACTTGACCAGACGTTTGAGGATGGTAAGGGGTGGCCACCATGTATCGTACTCCACACTTATTCATCAACCTTTCGAATGCTCTATTGCAGAAGTGAATCCCTCTATTACTTATTATCGTTTGAGAGACCCCAAACCTACTAAAAATTACTTCTCTTAGAAGTTTCAAAATGATCTGTGCATTAGATTTTGGTGTAGGAATAGCTTCCGCCCATTTGAAACATAGTCAACGCACACCAGGATGTACTCAAAGTCACCGCTCTTGGGAAACGGTCCCATAAAATCAATTCCCCATACATCAAAAATCTCTACTACTTGATTTGGCACTAGAGGCATCTCATCTCGCTTTCCTATATTCCCTGTCCTTTGACAACGATCGCAGTGCTTGAAATATTCGTAAACATCAGCGAACATGGTTGGCCAATAAAAACGAGCCAAAAGAATCTTGAATGCTATTTTCTGCGCCCCAAAATGCCCACCAAGGTCGTGACAGAAGTGCATAATGCTTGTCATCTCATCATCCGGAACACAACGTCTGTTCAGCCCATCTTTGCATTGCTTAAACACAAAGGGGTCATCCCAAAAGTAGCTCCTGCATTTATGCAAAAACCTTTTTCTCTCTTTGTAGTTCAAGTGGTTAGGTATAATATCACAAGCAAGAAAATTCACAATATCTGCATACCAAGGATTAATAGAAGAATTAAGAGCATAAGCATTCTCATATGGAAATAAATCATCGATCATGCCTTGCTCATCATTTTCAGTTACCATCCTAGACAGGTGATCAGCTACAACATTTTCACAGCCACGTCTATCCTTAATCTCTACATCAAATTCTTGTAACAACAAAATCCAATGAATCAAACGTGACTTACTTTGTGGCTTAGCAAATAAATGGCGTAATGCAGCATGATCAGTGTGCAAAATGACTTTAGCTCCCAAAATATAAAATCGAAATTTATCTAAAGAGAATACTACGGCTAGCAATTCTTTTTCAGTGGTTGTATAGTTACGTTGGGCATCATTAAGCATATTACTCGCATAAATAACCCTAAGAAACTTATCAACACGTTGCCCTAGAATAGACCCTACTGCTTCATTGGACGCATCACACTTTATTTCAAATGGTAGGGTCCAATCAGGGGCAACAACAACTGGTGCGGTTGTAAGCTTTTCTTTAAGTGTTTCAAACGCATTCATACAAGTTTCACCAAACACAAATGGAGAATCTTGAGCTAACAATTGACATAATGGGCGACTAATTTTTGAAAAATCTTTAATAAAATACCTATAAAACCCTGCATGCCGAAGAAAACTCCGAAATCCTTTAACATCACGGGGGGTGGGGGGTGGGGGGGGGGGGGAGTTTTCAATAACATCAATCTTTGCCTTATCTACTTACAACCCCTTCCTAGAAACAACATGACCAAACACAATGCCACTTTTCACCATAAAATGGGGTTTCTCCCAACTCAATGTAAGACTTTTCTCTATGCGACGTTCTAACACTTTAGTCAAATTGGACAAACAAAACGAATCACCGAAAGTAGAAAAATTGTCCATAAATACTTCTAAAAAGTCATCAATAAAATCAGTAGAGATAGAAAGCATGCACCTTTGAAATGTTTTTGAAGCGTTGCATAAACCAAACGGCATCCTCCTAAATGCAAATGTGCCAAAGGGGCACGTTAAAGTAGTCTTGCTTTAATCCTCCGGGGCTATAGCCACTTGCTAGTAACCAGATATGCCATCTAGGAAACAGTAGAATTCATGCCCGGCCACCTTATCGAGAAGTTGGTCAATGAATGGCAATGGAAAGTGGTCTTTTCTCTTTGTTGCGTTCAGTTTCCTATAATCAATACACATTCTCCATCATGTGGTCAGTTTGGTTGGGACAATTTTGCCTTTTTCGTTATCGATTATGGTGATGCCGTCTTTCATAGGCACTACATGAACCGGGCTCACCCATTTACTATCAGAAATTGCGAAAATGATCTCTTCTTCCTTCTAATTCAAAATCTCTTTTTTCAACACTTCATACAATGTCGGCGTCAATCTCCGTTGGTTGTCTCTTACCGGTCTTGCATCAGGTTCTAACTCTATTTGCATGCAAATGGCGGGACTGATCCCTTTTATGTCACTAATGCTCCATCCTATGGCTTCCTTGTTCTTGCTTAGTACCATAGTTAATTCTATTTCTTCATGTTCTTTTAACCCCTAATATATGATAAAGGGCTTATTGTTGTTGGGTTCGAGAAACATGTATTTCAAATAGCTTGGTAGTGGTTTTAGATCCACTCTAGGCTCGAGCTCTAGCGTGTTAGCTATTTCATACAACTCTTCATCAACATCATCAAACTCAAAATCCTGAAACTCTTCAGTAACTTTACTTAAGTTAACTTCTAGTATTTCTGCCACCCTCCGCAAAAATTCGGCGTTGTCCTCGTCGCCTAAGTCGTCCAATATTGTGATTCCTTTAAGCTAGTGGACTCATGATGAAACGAGATCAAAAAATGAACAATCATCATTCATAGCAGGGATAGGAGTGTTTTGAATATCCTTTAGAGAAAACGTCACTGATTCGCCCAAAACGATCATTGTCATCCTTCCTTTGTGAACATCAATCAAGATATGGGAAGTAGACATAAACGGGTGTCCCAATAAAATGGTATGCTCCTTGTTCTCAATCGGTACCTCGCCAACGTCCAAAATCATAAAATCGACCGGTATCACTAGCTCTCCAACCTGCACTAAAACATCTTCAACAATCCCCAAAGGTTGCCGAACTGAACGATCGGCTAACTGCAATCGCATGGTTGTTGGTTTCAGTGTTCCAAGTTCAAATTCTTGATAAATTGAGTAAGGCATTAGGTTAATTACTACCCCAAGATCCAACATTCCCTTTGCTGTTTGTCCATTGGCCAACGAAATAGTAAAGCAGAAACTTCCAGAATCTTGTTCCTTAGGTGGCAATGGTTTCTTGAAAACTGCGCTCACTTCCTTTGGCAATGTTACATGCTGATTTGTTGCCAAGCGTCTCTCCCTTGAAGCAAATTCCTTAAAAAATTTCACGTAGGCTGGCATTTTTTTGATTACATCCAAAAGTGGAAAGTTAATATTGACGTTCTTCAATAGGTTATATAGTTCCATGAATCTTTTGTTCTCTTTAGCTGGACACAAACGGCTTGGGAAAGGAACAGCATCTTTAATTGGTGTCGTCAACTACTTTGGCGGGGCTAGTTTAAGAACACCGTCTTGGGTAAGGGCACCATTCGGAATCGTCCCTTTTATGGATCCAGGGACATATCTATTAGAAGTCTTATGAATCTGATCTACTGGTTTATAAACATCTTCCTTGCTAGGAGTTGGTGTCTTCTCCTCGACTTCAACTTCATCATCTAGGTCAACTATTCCGTTGTCGATCTTCTTGCCGCTGCAAAAGACATGAACTTCCAAAGCTTCCTTTGCCTAGCTTGGAAGTCTATCCTTCTCGTTTGAGTTCCTGGCTATATCGGCCGATAATTGAACCATCATTATTTCTAGTCTCCTTTGGCCAGCTGTATCCTCAAGAGTGCTTTAAGTGAGATCGTTAATAGTCTTTCTTAGTTACTTCATTTCATCTCTAACTTCATTTCTAAAATGTGCAACTTCATTTCTAACCTGTGCGAGTCCATCCCGGTTTCTAATAGGCTCGACCACTTGATTCTGCTGCCAAACCAATAGTTGATCATCTGTTTGAACTTTGGTTGGTACTTGCCCCTGCATCTGGAAATTATTTTGGGGTGGTGGCAATGATGTTTGCGCATGTGGTTGTGGGTATTGCGGTTCAGTATGCACTGATAAATAATTTGGGTTCGTAGGTCCCCACTTCAAAAGGGGAGAATCACATTGCGCGTTAAATTGCTTCGTGGGTTTCTGCCCTGAATTAGAAAAATTCTTGATGGCCTTAACGTCTTCCTGCTGTTCATTGTTTATTGGACACATGTTTGCTAAATGTTCGGGAGATCTACATTGGTGACATGTCGTAGATACCTTCATTGAAGAGGTTTTTCTTTCCCGCTTGGCTCTCCATGCTACTAATTCCTCATTAAATATTTCCCTAAACTTCTCCTTGAATAATTTACATTCATCTTTATCAGTCTTGGTTGTGGATACCTCATTAACTTTTAATTTACGAGGTCTAGAGTTGGTTTTTCTATATTTTTCGCTCTGCTTCTCCAATACTCATCTTTCCTCGAGGGCCGTTAAATCTCTGAAATCTCCTCCTGCCGCTATTTCAACTTGACTTTTCCCCATGTTCAACAAACCATCAAAGAAAAATTGATTAGTCATCTCGAGGGAGTAGTTATGGTGGGGGCATGCTTGCAAAAGTGTCTTGTAACGCTCCCATGTATCATGAATAGTTCTCTCTTCAAATGTTCAAAGGTAGCAATTTGCCTCCGAAGATGTCCCGTTGTTTGTGTTCAATAGTATTGGTTGAGGAACTTCTCACTTATCATCTCCCAATCAGTTAACGATCTTGGTTCCAAGGATAATAACCACGACTTCGCTTTGTCTTTCATGCTATAGGGAAAGCAAATCATTTTCAACTCCTCCTGCTTAAGGCCATTAACCACAAATCTGCCCACTTCATAAATGAAACAGTTTAAAAATGCCAAAGGGTCTTCATGGGCATTTTCGTGAAAATTCGGGAGTAAATTAATTTGATGCGGTTTAATCTCTACTTCCCTTGCAGTTGGTCCAAGAACAATAGACGACCTAAAAGGCATAACCTTCGAACTTGCCAAATCGCATTGTCTAGGTGCTCGAACGTGCGGTGCTCTCTCTCGATGATAAAATTCCTCATATTCACTTTCAAAATCTCGAACATCTTGGTCATCGAACCATTCATCTATAAGTTATCGTTGAGGGGGTGGTCTGTCAGAATAATCATCACGTATGTTCTCAATGTGTTGTGTGTTTCTTCCTCTGTTTCTTTATCTTTGTTGGTGCTCGGTCCGATGGTTTTATGGTTGAATTTGGCCTTTAAATTGCTACGGTTCGCTTCCATATTATCCCCTACGTCTTCGTGTTTGAGGTAGGGGCAAATCATTGTTTAAAGCATCGAATAATCCGTTATGTCCATCTCCATGATTTGATCATCTCGCCATGGTCTCGGGAATCTCGTCGCACACAAAATCCGTATTTATAGAAGAAACGCTCTCGGGAACGGGTATGGGCCTTGGTCTTGTTGGTTTTTCTCGATGTATGTCGTCAAAGAATGGTGTAAGATCGAGGTGAAGTGAACGTCTACCTTGCATAAACAAACTCAACAAAACATAAACGTACCAAGCAAAAAAATCCAAACCAAGCACACATATGCAAATAAATGATGAAAATAAAGTAAAATAAACAAAAATCTTTTGACTCGTTATTGTTATCCCCGGAAATGCCGCCAAAGTTTTGATTCGAACTTTTGTGTACGTATTTATAAATATTTGTCAAATTTTAAAAGTTCGCCCGCAAGAGAACGGGATCACGTGTAGGTTGATAAGTTGACTCAAGTCGTCTCTCAAGGAAAACTAGATTCAGAAGTTCCTTTGTGTTTGTTTTCACGAACAAGAAATAAAAATAAAAACCTAATCTATACACATAAAATAAAGAATTTAATTTAAATGAAGAACAATAAAAATTGAGGGGTTTGAAAAGTTTTAAGAATCAAGGGTACTAGAGCTTCGAATTGTTTCCGCGATCTCTTGGGAAAATCCCAAATGATGGTTCACGGTGATTCTAGGCTCTAGACCCATTAGATCTAGCCAAGAAACCTCATCAGTTTCATCATCAATAAACTTTACTCAATCATCAACCCAATTAAGATCATACAATTCATCATACATGGGGGGTTTATTGTTATTTTGATTATTTTCAAATACCAAGCAAGAAATTAAAAGCACACTAAATTAAATGAAGAGAAATCGAAAACTTACTTATTAAATGATGAAGAATAACAGCGTCTTGATTGTAAAAAATTTGAATCTAAATCTAAAAACTAGAAATTTGAAACTAAGAAATATGGAGAAGTATCAATAGAGTTGAAGCAATCCTAAGGCTTGGAAAACCCTTGGAATCCCCCAAAAAAGGTCCAACTATGCTTTGAAGAAGTATGGTAAGGTATATATAGGTTTACAAAGACTTTGAGCACAAGAAACCTCCCAAAAATAGGATTATGGGTCGCTAACGGTAGATCTAGCGGTATGCCTAGCGGTTACAGTTACCGCTAGCATTTACCGCTAGGTTCTCTGACAGGCAGTCAACAATGGGTAACCCGGTGTCATTCAGCATACCCAGTGTCAGCTTAAATACTTCAAATCGAGACCCATTTTCGCTGAAACTCCACTTGTAGACTCATCCTTGATTATGTCCAAACAAAAAATCTTCAAGATATCTAAAATAAACATAAATTTAATTAATTATAATTAAAATACGATAAAATAAGTTGGATATAAGAAAATACGAAAATGTGCTCAATCTATCTAACTTTCACCGAAATCAACAATAAAAACTAACTAAAACACTCACTAAAATCAAGACAAATTGGTGTTAATCATTCACCCTATAAATATAAGGTCCTATTATTTGCAAAAATAAATTTCATTCTCTTGCGAATGTGACTTTGTTTTCTCTCTATTTTCAAAACCTGTGCAGCTAGGGTTTTCGGGACAATGCCTCCGCTATTTGGACTAAAGAAAGACATCGTCCTTACAAACAAGAAGGCACTTAAGCTTAGGGCCGTTCATTTTTTTTTGCGAGATACGGACTCGATGGCAAGGATCCAAAAACTTCTATGGAAATTATTTTCCATGATTCCGAGGTAATTATTTGGATCTGGTTTTATTTTTATATAGAGATTTATATAGGTTCGTATGACCTACTCATTATTAGTCAATTAATGTGTTGAATTAAAATAAATTGTATCTAATTACTTTAAAACAGGGAGGACGCATTACTGGGATTATAAAAAAGATCAATGTCAAATTGTTCAAAAATCGAATAATTGAAGGGCGCGTTTATGTGATTAGAAACTATTACGTAGAGAACAACACCGTTAAGTTCAGCACCACGATGGCCAAATTCAAAATTATTTTCCATGCGAAAACAATTTTAGCCGACGTGAAGGAGGAACCTTTCCCCAATTATGTGTTTGATTTTTGATCTTTTTTAACACTGACTGATGTCAACAAAGTTGACAAGACAATGTTGTTCGGTTAGTTTCTTAATATTTTTAAATAATAACAAATATACACAAATTCAGTTGTTGTTTTACTAATTTAGTTAAATTTCTTATTATAGATGTGATTAGAAAGGTGGCGGGAATCTGTAACCCGCAGGACAAAGAATTGATGGGAGGACATCGAGCAAAATTGATTGAGATTATTCTCGAAGAGTTAAGGTAATTTTCAGTTATATAATTTAGCATATAATTTATTATTACATTTTTTTTTGGAATTTTTTATATATAATTAGGGATATATAGGTGTTAATAGTTATCTTTTCGAATCTTGGCTTTCGAAAATGGGCTGTCCGTGGAACCTCCGATTATGATTTTTGAAAATGTGTCGTGCAAAGGTCTATAGAGGTAATAATAATATAATTGTTTTCTAATTGCAGTTTTTTTTTATTCCAAATTATTATTCTGATCTATTATTGAATTTCAGCATGTTTTATTTTTCTGTTTTTAAATTCTATTTATTTTATGTTTTTAAATTCTATTTTTCATTATAGCTTATAGATTTTGTTTATTCCGAGAAAATTTTCAGATTCGCATTTTTTATTTTTTTTTTATTTTCAGATTCCGCTTATTTTATTGATTTTTAGATTCTTTTTTTTTTTTAATATCATTTTTTTATTTAAATTTTCGGAAAGAATTTAATTAAAACATTCGTTAATCATTTAGAGTATTTTCAGACTTGATTAAATAAACACTAACTCTGTTGTACTTTAAAGTTTCAACAATTTCTGTTTTGTTAAATGATAGTGTTTGTTACTTTTTCGAACTAAAATATGTGTTAATGTTATTGTACATTGTATATTTACTAAAAAAAAAATTCTACTTTGGATTATTATTCAGTTGGTATTGCTTTGGATATCGCTATTGAGATTTCGGATCAGATTTAAGTTGAGGGAGAAAGCATTATATGCTTAAAATCTAATATTTTTCGAAGTTTTTATTACTTAATAAAATCATTCTATTATTATTAACTTTTGTGTTTGGATAATTATTACAAATCATAATAATTGTATAAAATGTAATAAAATAGATTCCAAAAATATTTTTCCAATTTAAATTCCGGTAAACATTAAATCATATAGATTCATTATTGAGAAGTTTGTGAAATAATATATTTAAAAATAGAAAAGAATGTGTTATATTTTACAGGTAAATCATCGGCGTTTGTTAAAAAGTAATTTCTATTTTTAAGAATCCTAATAACAGAAGATTCTATTTAGAAGATAAGTGATATGGTTATATTTTAATTATTAAATATAAAAATATAATTCGTATCTTACCGATTTGCGAAAGATTTGTTTTAAATATCTCTTTGTGTGCCTATATGATTATCTATAGTTAACCCTAACACCATAAATTTACTGCCATGTAGCAGTTCAGTTTACACTAATATTAAAAGAACAAACACGCAAACATACACAACTGAACATCTCAATATAAATATAGAACGAAAAATCAATATTTGGAGCAGCGCATTGGGAGTAAAAAATATGAGGAGGAAGAACGATATCATACGTAAAAGAGTACAAACAAGCAATACAATGGCAGGTAATTCTTTTTCTTTTTGCTTTAAACTTAATATCAGTAAGAATTTATCGTACCTGTTTTCCTGTAAATCCTTTAAATTTGCATTTAGGAAACTACACAAATTAAAATTGTATTTATATGTTATTAGGTTTTATTGAAAAACTTAAAAGGAATCATGTGCATAAATTATTTTTTACCTGTTTATTAAGTGTAGTTCTATGAGTTGTTTTTCCCGAGATGTGTGTCTTTGCCAGTTATCTACGACCTGTGATACAACAATACACAGTTGGTATTTAGTTGTGCTTTATTATATATGGATTCTATTTGTATAATGTAATGAGGACATTGTGGTACTTATCTTTTTTCATGCTGTGTTTGTTATCCAGAGTACTATGTTCCTTAACCTGAAATATTATTACAATAAGTTTTAGATTCAACATACACAAATAAATATTGCATTATAAATATATAAATACTATGTGTCCTTGTGGTTGCCGTACTCAATATAAGTTGTGTGGGGCCTTGAAGTTGGCGGTTGTGTGATAATATCTCGTTAGTCGAAACAGAAGTCAAATAAAGTCCGGTTGGGGTATACCGGCATGGAGTGAGTAGAAAATTAAAAAATCAAAAGAATTGATGAAACAGCTGCCTATCCGTGTACCAAGTGCAATTTGCTTAAATTCTAAGGGCAAAAATCCAATAAAGATGCTAGTAGCTCAACAAACTCTATGCACTTACTCAAGTGGCGCAATCCAACCAAAATACTAAACATGGCGGAGGTGAATTCAACATATCAAGTACCAAATCAAGACGATCCTCCTATCCAGCGCCGAATCATTATCAAGTCAAGTCAAGAATGGTACGGAGCTGCGGGCCTCAATTGCAAAAAAATAGAATAAAATAAATAAATAAATAAATAAATGGGGGAGAATGAGATATTTGATCATTACCAACAATGGATAGAGTCGAACCATTGAGTAGCAAGGGGGCACCATAGTACATTGACGTAGCGTATATGAAAAGGGGTTGCCTAACTGCTGGGATTACTTAGGTCAATACATGAAACGCTTGCGATTTTCTAGAAATATAATGGTGTCTAGAGTCTGGATGAGTTCATTTGGTCAATTTGAGTGACTTACGTATATTATGTTTGTCCTATGCTTTAATTCTAATGTTTCTATAGGACAAGCAAGGTTTAAGTTTGGGGGAATCTGATAGGCGAGTAATTGTACGATAATTAATGGATTAATTCCTATATTTTTATGTGCTTAATATTGTCATATATGTTTATTTCTCGCATATTTATTATTATGAGTGGAGGAGCACCAATTGTATATTTCTTCTCTATTTTGCAGTATTTGGTGCTATATTAAGTAAATGATATTCCAAAAGGAAGTTGAGAGACAAGGATCAACGAATCGGCGAAAGAAAACAGACAAACCAGGAGGTTGCGTTGATGCTGAGGATGGTTTGCGTCTGTCGACGCGATGGGCGGCAGTTCATCTCTATCGCGTCGATCATGCATGCGTCGGTCGACGCTCAGTCGATGAGAAGCTGCAGTATCATCAATTCAAGGTCCGTCAATCAAAGCACATGCAGGACGACGTAAGCGGATGATGCGCGTCGAAGCTGAAGGCTGGCACGCATCGGTCGACGCTGCTGAGATATTTTAGGAAGAAAACTTGCGCGGAAAGAAAGCGGAATCCTATATAAACCCTACCTAATTCCATCCCAAAGACACACATAATATATCCTAGGGTTCTAAGGATTTCCATAGAGGTTCCAAGTCATCCCAATTTATCCATACGCAAGAGAACTTTAAGATTGAAGATCAAGATGCAAGATTCAAGTTCTACCCATCGTTTATCCTATTTTCTCAAGGATTATGTTTTTTTTTATCTGAACCTTTTCTTTTATTTTATTAACTCCATGAGTGAGTAAACTTATTATCTAGTTCTAGGGATGTTGAAACCCTCGTGAAACTATGTTCTAATTAATTATGCAACATTGTCTTTCGTTCTTCATATGCGATTGTTTGTGTTGTTCTATTT
Source organism: Phtheirospermum japonicum (assembly GCA_014905375.1). NCBI lineage: Eukaryota > Viridiplantae > Streptophyta > Magnoliopsida > Lamiales > Orobanchaceae > Phtheirospermum > Phtheirospermum japonicum. The sequence continues at coordinate 236,674 of BMAC01000171.1, forward strand.
TAATTTATGATTGCTTAATTCTTAATTTATCTTGATCACCTAGATTAGGGATTGGTTATCTATTGTTAGAAATAGGATTGCTTCCCATGTAATTGTCGTAATCTCTATTTCGTTGGTAGCAACTAATGATTATGCGTCGTTAGGGATAACACAACATAAGTTAAATAAACCGAGCTTATGTGTTTATTGCTTAGATTAATCTATTTGCCTGGGTATTAATGCTGTTGTTGGATTAAATTTAGAGAGCTTATTCTAGGTTATTCAATAATTAGAGTCAATTAAAGAGCTTATTTTAATTGAGTAAACGGTAAGGGCAAATTCTAGTAGCAGAGCTTATTGTTACTTAGGGTTATTAATCGCATATGATGAATAGATTATGATTTTATAGTTGGTTAGATGAGTGGAACGAGGGTGGAAAATGAGCTGGAACTAGAGCTTTACTATTATTGAATTCTCCATTATTTTACTTACGCGTTTTATTTGTTTCTTAATCATTTGCTTATTTACCTTGTTAGTTAATTCTCTTAGATTAGTTCACAATTCTTATCCTGTTTGTTAATTTAATAAAATACGAACTATCACAATCTAAGCCACACTCCTCGTGGGATCGACCCTTACTTGTCGCTACTACTAGTTGGTAGAGAGAAGCTGAGGAAAGATAAAATATTTAATTTGACGCTTGACGACGAGCGTTCATGGACCTACACTATTCAAGATGATTCACCAGGAGATACCATCACAGATTGAGGAGCTGTATTGGATCAAGGCTAAACCAGATACAGGGGAAATTGCTACCAGATTGGAAGATTTATTGGGAGAGTTTCAAGATGTATTTGAGGAACCACAGGGGCTACCCCTTGTAAGAGTAGTTGAACACCACATTGTTCTTAAGGAGGGAAGCAACCCTAAGCACCACTTTCCTTATAGAGTGTCACATAACCAAAAAAATGAGATAGAGAAAATTGTTAAGGAATTGCTGAACTCTGGTGTCATCCAACACAGCAGCAGCCCTTTTGCTTCTCCAGTTTTATTAGACAAGAAAAAAGATATCACCTGGAGGATGTGTGTGGAATATAGATATTTGAACAGCCTAACTATTAAACATGACTATCCAATCCCTATCATTGATGAGTTGCTAGATGAATTACAGGGGGCAGAATTCTTTTCCAAAATAGATTTGAGGTCAGGGTATTTTCATACTTTGATGAGACCAGAGGATAGATATTTCACAGCTTTCAACACTCATCATGGGCAGTATGAGTTTCTAGTAATGCCTTTTGGACTTTATAATGCACCAGCAACCTTCCAATCACTAATGAATCAATTTTTCCAACGTATGTTAAGGAAATCAGTGTTGGTTTTCTTTGATAACATACTTATCTATAGCAGGACAGAAGAGGACCACTACCAAGATCTGAGGGCAGTATTGGTGTTGCTCAGGGAGCATTCATTGTTTGCTAAGAAGAGTAAGTGTCACTTTGGAAAGAGGCAGATTGAGTATTTAGGCCACTTGATATCCAATGATGGTTTTGCAACTGATCCCAATAAGATAACAAGTATGGTACAATGGCCAAGACCCTCTACTATCAAACAACTTAGGGGATTCTTAGGGCTCACAGGGTACTACAAGAGATTTATTCAATGTTATGGGCAGATAAGCAAACCATTGACCAATTTGCTTAAGAAGGGAGATTTTTCATGGAACAAAGAAGAAGAGGAAGCCTTTGACAGATTGAAAGAAGCTATGGTTACATCACCTTTTTTGGCTTTACCAGACTTCTCTAAACCTTTTGTGTTGGAGACAGATGCAAGTGGAACTGGGATAGGAGCTGTCTTAATGCAGGAGGGTAGGCTAATTTCCTATATGAGCAAGACCTTGTGTATCAAGAACCAGGCTCTATCAATCTATGAGAGCGAGTTCCTAGCTGTTTTGATGGCTGTACAGAAATGGAGGCACTATTTACAAGGCTATAAGTTCATCATCAAGACAGACCAACAGACACTCATACACTTGTTGGATCAGAAGATAATGAATCCACTACAGCAGAAATGGATCACTAAGCTCTTGGGTTTTGACTATGAGATTCTTTACAAGAAAGGGGCGGAGAACAAAGTTGCAGATGCTTTGTCCAGGCAACCACCCACATCAGAACTCTGTCATGCTATTTCCACTATCATTCCCTCATGGATTCAACAAGTAGCTGCCAGCTACTCAAATGACCCTTTCTTTGCCAAAATCCTAACAACAAAGTCTTTGGATTCTAAAGCACACCCTGAGTTTGAGCTGCAGGGGAGTCATCAGGTATAAGGGAAGGATATGGGTGGGAAGTGACGCCACACTCAAGAAAATCACACTTACAGAAATGCACAATTCAGCTTTTGGGGGCCACTCAAGTATCTTGGGTACTTACGAGAGAGTTAGCAGGCTTTTATATTGGCCTCTCATGAAGAGAGATGTGGAGGAATGGGTTTAAAAGTGTGAAGTATGTGCTAGGTGTAAAAATGAGGGAGGCTTATACCCAGGGTTACTCCAACCTTTACCTATTCCCCATCAAGCATGGTCCCACATTTCCATGGATTTCATTGAGGGACTGCCTAAATCATTTGGGAAGGATGTGATTTTAGTGGTCATTGACAGGCTTACCAAATATGGCCATTTTTTAGCTTTAACATACCCCTTTAATGCTACAACAGTGCTAAGCTTTTCATGGATCACATATACAAATTACATGGGCAATCCATACACATTGTGACTGACAGAGACAAAATTTTCACTGGTTCCTTCTGCGGGGAATTTTTTAAGGCCATAAGAACACATTTGGACTTTACTTCTGCCTATCATCCTCAATCTGATGGGCAGACTGAGAGGTTAAACCAGTGTTTGGAGAACTATCTAAGGTGCATGGTTCAACAAAACCATAAAAATTAGGTCAAGTGGTTGTCCCTAGCAAAATTTTGGTATAATACTAACTACCACACAAGCTTAAATACTACACCTTTTCAGACCCTCTATGGTTATCAACCACCTACATCATTTATAGAGACACACATCATCACACAAAACCCTGATGCCACATATTTCATTCAGCATAGACAGAGGCTATTACATGAACTCAGACAGAATTTGCGACATGCACAACTGATTAACATGAATTTGTCTTGATTTTAGTTAGTATTTTAGTTCGTTTTTATTATTGTTTTTGTTGAAAGTTGGATAGATTGAGCATATTTTCCTATTTTCTTATCTCCAACTTGTTTTATCATATTTTAATTATAACTAATTAATTTTATGTTTATTTTAAGTATTTTTAAGTATTTTGGTTCTGACGTAGTCAAGAATGGGCAAACGAGTAGAGTTTCAGCGAAAACGGGCCGCGATTTGAAGAATGTGAAGCTGACAGACTTTCTATAACGGTTTTATACATGGAACCGTTATAGTATCCCTGTCGACCGCTGCCTGCCGAGTGCTGCCGAGCCCTGCCGACCGTTGCCTGCCGAGCGCTGCCGAGCCATGCTCACGCTGATATTCTATAACGGGTTTCTTTTGTAACCGTTATCGAAACCCTGATCGACAGCAATGCCCCCGAACTCTCTGTCGCGTCGAACCGAATCGCGTCAGTCGACGCTCGGTCGACGCGACTGCCCAGAAAATGCATTTTCCACGCGATTTTAGGTTTTCTTGGGCCTTAAGACTTCCCAAAACTATAAATACCTATGTGTTTCGGATTTTTAACATACATTATCATATTCTTGGGGTTTTTAAGGCCTCTTAGGGGCTGACAACCCCAACGAGTGCCGAATCGTTTTTTTAGTTTCTCTTCAAATATTCTTAGTTTTAAACCTTTAGTTTTAGATTAGTTTAGATTATTTCTAGGTAGATTACATAGCTTAGATTCAATATCTCGTCACCAAAATGCTGCGGATCTTCTTAGATTAATTAGTAAGTATTTATTTTCTTCTCTCTTTAATTTAGTTGCATGTTACAATTAGTTAAATTAATTATTATTTCCATGACGAAACTTTATTTTGATTGTTTTGAGATTGTGATGATGAGATTGATGATTTTGTTGATGTTGGTAGGCTAGATCTAATGGGTCTAGAGCCTAGATTCATTGTGAACCATCAATTGGGTCATCCCACGTGATCGTGGAGACGAATCAAAGCTCTAGAACCCTAGGTTTCTTAATTGTTTTAAAAATCAATTAATTGATAATAATACCTAGATTTAATTTAATTGTTCTTACGTAAATTAATCTTAGATTTAGATAATTTAGATAATTAAATTCTTAGTTTAAATAATTTCAAGATTTAGTTAATTAGCTCATAAATTAGATAATCCTTAGATTTAAATAGTTTAATTAATTTTTAGATCTTAATTCAATCAAACAAAACCCCGTTCTTGTGTGTTATTTTTCTTATTTTTTTATTCGTGAACAACAAACACAAAAGGAACATCCGAGCCTAGTTTTCCTTGAGAGACGATTCGGTTCAACTTACCAACCTACACGCGAGCCCGTTCTCTTGCGGGCAAGCTTTTAAATTTTTGACAAATCTTTATAAGTAGGTACACAAAAGTTCGAATCAAAATTTTGGTGCCATTGCCGGGGAAGGCTAAAGGTTGTGATTTTTGTGTTTGCTCTTCGTGACCTCTATTTATATTTATTTTTATTTTTATTTTTTTTCATTTATCTTTAATAATTATTTGTTATTTATCTTTGTGTTTGTTTTTCTTATTTTCCGCTGGTACGTTTAATCTTGTGCGTTAAGTGTTGTGTATGCAAGGTACATCTCTCGACACCTAGGTTCAACGACCCAAAAAAAAATAAAAAATAAAAAATGTCTGAATACGGTATAACGCCCGATTGGCGTGGCTTTCGACCGGCCATTCCATTGAGCACCGCAATGCGAAATGACTATCTTGACGAGTACGACCAAAAGTACCTCCCAGTTTTTCATGGGCTTCGGAGCGATGATCCGCTAAAATTCATCCAAAAGTACGAAGACATCACCCAGAATTCCCCTCTTCTCGGGCTTACTAGAGATCAAGTAAGGATGCGACTTTTCCCTTTCACACTAAAGGGCCGGGCAAAGAAATGGTTAAATTATGTAGAGCCCGATTCTTTGCGAACGTGGGATGAAGTATACGATAAATTCATGTGGCAGTTCTACGCACCTAATGTAGTATGTGATCGTTGTGGAGGCCGAGGGCATTTAGCGAATACATGCATAGTACCATTTGACGATGAGCCACAAGAGGAAATTGTCTCCGTCCAAACTTATGCAAGTTATGATTCTTATGTCCCTCCCGAAATGATTCCTTCCTACCCGAGCTATGAAATTTACCAACCAAACGATCAATTAGTGGTGGAGCAGAAAGACCAAGGATCTAAGATGATTAGAGTTCAAGACGACATCGTCCCATTGACCAAACTCGAAGATGACCCTTTTGAGTCTATGCGTCAAGCTGGTGAGTCAATGCGTCAAAGTTTTGAGAATATGGAGATGATGCTGGCTCAAATGATAGCTTCTGTAATAGAATTATCAAACGAGGGGGATGAGGTACCAATTCTTGATGTTGTGAAGCCCCCTTTGGTGGTAGAAGATTCAAACTCAAAAACGTGTTTTGAAGAGGATGAGTGTAAAGAAGAGGTTTTGGAGAGTTTAGATGAAATCACTCCCCCTATGCTAATCGATGGGACTTTGTACAAGGATATTGGGGCATTGCCATTGGAACTTAATGTAAATCTTACAAATTCAAGTTTTCTTAATTTTTATGAAGGCAATGAGATGGAGCCAAGTTTGGGAGAAATGCATGTGGAGGATGAAACTGGGGATATGGTGGAAATCACCCCTCTTACGCTTTTTAATGACTTCATGGACGAAAACGAGGAGGTGTTGCCATTGGAGAACCCAAATGACATTGAAGGTTCAAACCTACTCGAGCTCAATGCAGATGGAGGTGATTCGATGCCCAATATAGAAATGGCGGTGGAAGAATTATTGGAGGAAGAAGAGATTATTGAGACACATACTGTGCCACCCGAAGCATTGATAGAGGTTAAGAATAAAGTGGTGGTTGAGGTAGTCGAAGAAATTCCCCCTCCCATTTGCCCTTTTGTAGATTTTAGTTATTTTCAAGTTGTTGAGGGGGATATTAAGGAATTGAAGGAGTTCAGAGTGTTCGAAGGATTTTCCGTTTGTTCGATGGATTTCCTAGTCTTTGCGAAGTTCGAGGATCACCCTATTTTGTACTTTACTATTGATATGTTCGTGGTGATCGACTACTCGCTTTTTTGACCTCAGAAGGGAATTGAAGTTTTAATTCTACGACTTGCTTTCCGTGCTGGCCTTGGTGATTTGAATTGCCTAAAATTACTCTTGGAGAACACTAAGGCGTGGCAAGGTCGTCACTTGTTTCTGGATCCGGGATAGCATTTTCCGTAGAAGGAGTCGAGCTTTCGACGTTAAACAAGCGCTTGGGAGGCAACCCAAGCTAATTTTTCTATCCTTTTTATTTTTAGTTTATTTATCTTTTTCTATTTTATTTTGTTCTTTTTAGGTTTCTGAAATAGGTAGAAGTTTTATCGATGAAGGATTAATCATTAATGAAGAAATCAAAACAAATGACATTAACGAACGCTGAGCCTTGCTCGCTGCCGAGACACTGCCCTATCGGCGTCGACGCCCGGATCTGCCCGCGTCGACCGACGCCCTGTCGACGCGATGCCCAGCCCATCTCGGCTTGCGAGTTTGAGCGGAATTCTCTTCGACCCGACAACGTTCCCGCCTACGATGACTGCTTCCTCGAGTTTTAGATTTTTGTTCAAGACATTTTTGTTCACGCATTTGGAGACGAAAGATGATTGCACAAGCACTTTTTGGAGTCGCTCGATTATTTTAGGGATGTTTTCTTACTCCTTTCCTCTTTTGATTTTTTTTTCTTTATATTTATGACAATCAGGAGATTGCCGAGTTTTTAGAGGGGGGATGGTTGAGCGTAATTTATATTATATTCTTAAAAAATGTGCAATTTTTAAAATTTTTACGTGATTGATTACTATTTTCTGCGCTGAATTGTGTTTGTATGGCTTGCCTGTCGAAGTTAACTAAGTATGATTTGAGATTCTTGTCTTTTGAGCGTGTATAAGTGCATAAATTTTTCAAAATTATTATTTATATATTGTAAAATGGTACTTGGACGCAATTGATTTCGAAAAACCTTAAAAGCAGCGTCAATTCAAAACTTTTTCATGCAAAAAGCCAGTGAGTAGCCTGAGTGATTATCATCATTGCATGTACTTGAATGAGTTTTGATTTGAGATCTCTTTGAAACCGCTGTGTGTAGTTGACTTTGAAAATGAGGTTAAGGCACAGAAAAAAAACCCTATTTCCGGCCATATCCATATATTTTAGCCACTATAAATTTCGAATGAGCCAATCATAGCCAAATTATCCATGCCTATAGCCATGAGTATTTTTGAGTCGACCCCTACAACCCATTAAAAGCGTGGGGTAGGAGTTCGTTATTTTTATTGGTTATTAGAGTTTTGGAATTTTTATTAGGAATTTATGATTTTATGAATTTTTGTAATAAAAGACCACCATCCGAAAAAAAAAAAAAAAAAGAAAAAAAAAGACCCCATAAAAAGAGTAAAAGGGGATAAATAAAAAAAAAAAAAAAAAAAAGAAGGATGGTGAGTCTTAGTTGAATTATGTTAGTCATTGCCTACGCGCTAATAAAGGCTTGTGTTATTATTGTTTATTTTTATGAAGCCTAATGTTTAAAAGGCAAATGAGTTGTGTAAGAAGCATATAAGAAGCTTCAATTGTGTTTAAGTGGTTTGAGCTTCAAGTCGGTTTAGAGTTACGAGTTGAGAAATAGCCTATGTTTAAAGCTACTTTATGAGAGTTAAGTGAGGTTTTTATTTTTGAACAAGGTGATGCAAAATGCTTCATGATTAGATTAGGTAGGTTGGGTGAATTATTTAGCCACACGACTTATATATTCCATACCCGTCCAAAGAGCCTCACATTACAACCCGTAAAGTACTTTTCCGATTCTTAGTTTTGACAGCACACTTAATTTGCGATTGAAAAGATATTGATTTTCCGTGCTTATTTATTGTGCATGTATTTGAATGATTTGAGTGTATACACGTCCTATGCAGCAACTGCTTGAGTGCTTTGAGTGATCACCCCAATATATTCCCTTTGAGAGGATGCATGAATTTGTTTTTGAAGTGATAATGTAATAAGGGTGGAGTGTTGAAGTTGCGTTGCATGTATCTATATTTTCAAAATTAATTATGTAGCACGACACGACTCATTGCTTGAGCATATTTTCATTCTTGTTATACTTTGAAATTATCGTTTGTTCGAGGACGAAAAAACCAATTAAGCGTGGGGTAGTTGATTAATATGAATTTGTCTTGATTTTAGTTAGTATTTTAATTCGTTTTTATTATTGTTTTTGTTGAAAGTTGGATAGATTGAGCATATTTTCGTATTTTCTTATCTCCAACTTGTTTTATCATATTTTAATTATAATTAATTAATTTTATGTTTGTTTTAGGTATTTTTAAGTATTTTGGTTCGGACGTAGTCAAGAATGGGCAAACGAGTAGAGTTTCAGTGAAAACGGGTCGCGATTTGAAGAATGTGAAGCTGCCAAACTTTCTATAACGGTTTTACATCTGGAACCGTTATAGTATCCCTGCCGACCGCTGCCTGCTGAGCCCTGCCGACCGCTGCCTGCCGAGTGCTGCCGAGCCCTGCCGACGCTGCCGAGCGCTTCCGAGCCATGCTCACGCTGATATTCTATAACTGGTTTCTTATGTAACCGTTATAGAAACCTTGATCGACAGCAATGCCCCCAAACTCTCTGTCGCGTCGATCCGAACCGCATCAGTCGACGCTCGGTCGACGCGACTGCCCAGAAAATGCATTTTCCACGCGATTTTAGGTTTTCTTGGGCCTTAAGACTTCCCAAAACTATAAATACCTATGTATTTCGGATTTTTAACATACATTATCATATTCTTAGGGTTTTTAAGGCCTCTTAGGGGCTGACAACCCCAACGAGTGCCGAGTTATGTTCTTAGTTTCTCTTCAAATATTCTTAGTTTTAAATCTCTAGTTTTAGATTAGTTTAGATTATTTCTAGGTAGATTACATAGCTTAGATTCAATATCTCGTCACCAAAATGTTGCGGATCTTCTTAGATTAATTAGTAAGTATTTATTTTTTTCGCTCTTTAATTTAGTTGCATATTTTCAATTAGTTAAATTAATTATTATTTTCATGACGAAACTTTATTTTGATTGTTTTGAGATTGATGATTTTGTTGATGTTGGTAGGCTAGATCTAATGGGTCTAGAGCCTAGATTCGTTGTGAACCATCAATTGAGTCATCCCAAGCGATCGTGGAGACGAATCAAAGCTCTAGAACCTTATAAAATCAATTAATTGATAATAACACCTAGATTTAATTTAATTGTTCTTAGGTAAATTAGTCTTAGATTTAGATAATTTAGATAATTAAATTCTTAGTTTAAATAATTTTTAGATTTAGTTAATTAGCTCATTAATTAGATAATTCTTAGATTTAATTAGTTTAATTAATTGTTAGATCTTAATTCAATCAAACGATACCCCGTTCTTGTGTGTTATTTTTCTTATTTTCTTATTCGTGAACAACAAACAGAAAAGGAACTTCCGAGCCTAGTTTTCCTTGAGAGACGATTCGGTTCAACTTACCAACCTACACGCGATCCTGTTCTCTTGCGGGTGAGCTTTTAAATTTTTGACAAATCTTTATAAGTAGGTACACAAAAGTTCGAATCAACAACATCGTATGAAATTTTTTGCAGATCAACATAGAGTGGAAAGGCATTTTGAAGTGAGGGATTGGGTATATCTTAAATTACAACCATTCAGACAGACCTCAGTTGCACTCAGGAAAAATTTCAAACTTTGAGCTCGATTTTATGGACCATTTAAAGTAATTGAGAGAATTAGAGCTGTGTCTTACCGTTTATAACTGTTAAAGACCGCGCGTATCCATCCGGTGTTCCATGTCTCTCTCTTGAATAAAAAGCTTGGACCAACAACCACTGCATCTCCCAGCTCAGATCTACCAGAAATTGATGACGAGGGTGAGTTTCAGGTCGCTCTGCAGGAGTCTATTAGATAGAGGGTAGTACAAAGGCGACGCGGTGAAATAATTCAGTTCTTAATTAGATGGACAAACAATGAAAATGAACCAGCAACTTGGGAAGAAGAGGGGTACTTACGTTGTTTATTTCCAAAGTTCGATCCTTGGAGACAAGGATCTTCGGAGGGAGGGAGTAATGTCATGGATCAAGGGTCGATTGCAGGAAATCGAATGGTTAGGGCAAAAGGCAAGGTTGGGAAGATCTCATCTGGTTTGAACGAAACGGAAAAGGCAAGTGGGCTAGTCAAAATTGGACTCGAACCGGGTTGCTCCAGCAGAAATGGGTTTGGAGCCTAGACATGTGGCAAGGATTTACTGGCAGGTCTCAAATGTTAATTAAATTGCAGTTTTTAATTTCTTTTTTGTCTTAATTGGGTTTTTATTTGTGCTACTGGTTTGAGGGACCAAAAATGGGGAATATTTTGTAATGGTCCCCTCACTCTAGCTATTTATGCATAGGAAAGGAACCAAAAGAGCAAGCAAGAATTTATAATTTCTATTCCTATCTAATTCCTCTCTTTCTCTCTCTCTTCCCCTCCAAGTTATCTTCATTCCATACAAAGTTCATACAGTTCATGTTACAAACCCAGAAAATATACATAAAATTGATACAGAAAACCTAGCAAATACATAAATAGTTTTATTAAATAGATTGTTTGTTAAAAACAAACCATATTTCAACCTGACTCATAGATTAATCTTTCAATGATTGCATAATCAATTCCTACCATGTATATCAAACATCATGCATAATTCTATAAGAGAACACACTCCACAAATCAAGAAACAATCATCTCTGTTTAAAAATAAAAAACTTCTCAGAAGAATGTACAAATAGTGAATCATTAAAGAAAAAAATACCAAACAATAGCAATCATAAAACATTAAACATGCAACTAACTAAAGTAAATAAGAAGAGAATCAATTACAAATTGTTAACACACTCATAGCAAAATGTGAACACATTAACATGCTAAAAGCAGAATGTAAATATTTATACATCAAAACATAAAAAGATTTATCAGAAAGATTTTTTTTTCAATTGTTATTATTTTTAAAAGATATGTCTTCGTTCGTGGCATTGTTACACCTACTTAGACCCTGGACTCTATTCAGAAGCATTCTCATACTATCATAAGCCATGTCAGGTGTCCAGCCGATAAACTAAGACATATCTTTTAAAATAAATTCATTTATAAAAGTATGAATTGTATTATGTTCAAAGTTAATTTGTGAAAAAAATACCAAACAAAGTATATAAATGATACAACATTAAAAATGCAACTAACTATGGTGAATAAGAAGAGAGTCGATTACAAATTGTTAATGTTTATGTTAAGAGTAACACAACCAATACAAAACCAAAAATAGCAGAAAGAGCAGCAATCAAATAGTAGAAAATGAGTGGGAAAAAGTGCTTAACTTTTATTCCTAAAAAATTAGTTCGGGTCGGCCTTGGCCGGATCCTTTACAAGTGCTTGATTTCTAAATACAAGCTTTTCTCTCTCTAAAACTCTCTATGTTTCTCTCTCTAGAAAATTGGGGATCCTTCTCTCTCTCTTGGAGAGACTATTTATAGTTTTCTATTGAAACCCTAATTGGACACCTGTTGCTTTCCCATTGGTTCCACGCAGATTCTGCTCACGTGTTCATCGACTTAACGCCGACCTCAGATATTTTCCGTCGACTTAATGCCGACCTCAAATATTTTAATCGTCGAACGGATCAAAAGACGCCAGCCTAATACTTCTGCTCGGCATTTTAAGATCGACAACTGACCGAAAGCGAACTGATCATGCCGCACATGCGTCGGGAGAGCTCATCCTGCTCGGCACCTTCTGTTCAAAGTCAGATCCTGTCGTTGTCCAGTGAGGCCTAGCTAACGGCCTCGCCGAGCTTGGCTCACCACGCTGGTCTGATCGGCAGGGACCTGTTCGATTGCCTTTCTCGGCGTCGGTCGACAGGGCCCGACCGACCGTGTAAGTCTTCTCGGCAACGTCGTGCTCGGTGGCCCTACTCGGCACTCTGTTCGGTGTCGCCTGATAGGGCTCATCCGAACGTGTTGGTCTTCTCGGCAGGTCACGCGCTAGCTCTGTGGGAATGCTCGCCAGGTCGTGCGCCAGCTCTCGGCAGGTCACGCACTGCTATTGATTGCTCGACGGGGGAGCTCGCTAGCTCTCGGTAGGTCGCGTGCTGCTATTGGCAGCTGCATGGGGAGCTCGCCAGCTTTCAGCAGCTTGGCGGGGGAGCTCTCCAGCTCTCAGCAGCTCAGCAGAGGCGCTCGGCAGGTCTCGACAGTTCCTACTCGGCGGGGCTCTGAGCGTGACTCGGCAGCCAAGGCCGACCTCTCTCGGCTGTTCGGCGAATCCTGCTTGGCCAGGCGAGTTCTCCAGATTAATTTGAGTGGTCCGGCTCGATTCCTCCATGGAGTATTCGAGACGATACTAAACATCAACAAGCCCCTGAATGCGGAGTCGGACATGTGTGGTCGGGTTCGGGCTCATTGAATTCTGGTCGTCCGTAAGAGCCAAGCCCGCCTAGGTGTGGGGTGCCTTATCTTTTTGGCCTCATTTTGTGGGAAGTTTGACCATCACGCATTCCAAAATGGAATCTTTTGCAGCCCCTTCTTTTGAAGCTTTTGCAGGCTTTGTTTCCTTGTGCTTTTGGACCCTTGTGACATTTGATTCTCCTTTTGTTTGGACTCTTTCAGCATGTGACACTTTCTTTGAATTCTTATGATCCATGATTGGAATTTTACCTATAAACAAGCCTCTTGGCTTTCATTTCTCCATCACTTCTTCTCTTTTTCATTTCATCCATTTCCAAAGCCTCAAAACTTGAGCAACAGTTTTTGTTCGGCAAATTCTGCTCTCAGCCCGGTTGCACCTAATCCTCCTCGTTTGTTCCTCATTTTTGAAGGTAATTTCCTTTTCCTTTCTTTCAATTCCTACCCATGTCAAGTAGTCCGGGTTACTCTCCGGATGATTCTCGGGAGTTTCGGGGGAGCTAGTCGGGACGACAGTCAGCCTGGCCTTCAAACGGGCCGTGGTGACGAATTCGATTTTAATCAATACGGGAGTTTTGGCACGGGGGAGATCTTTGGTCAAGGGCAACCCTTTGCCTTTGAGAGATTCTCAAGTGACGACCACCAGTTCGGCGGATGTTCCCAATTTGACGAAGGTCAGTCCTTCGGGCCCGGTGGTTAGTTCGGGCAAGGATGCGAGTTCGGTCATCGAAGCGGATTTTATTTAAAACCTCATTATGGTTTAGTTGATGAAGCCAAAGATGAATCAGTCGGTTGGTTGGCCTGGGTAGTTGGTCTGAGCTCGAAGCGGACCGGAGCGGCAACCGACAATTTTGGGGTTGGTTCTGACCTGCTCGAGCTCTATAACGACCTTTCCGGATAGTGCGCGGATGACGCCCGACCAAAGCAACTAGCCAAAAAATCTCGAAGGCCTAAATCCAGTGAGAAGTCGGTGACTCCCGAGACCTTTGTCGGTGACTCCCGAGATCTTTGCCTCCTGGTTGGACCAGCCCGGTGAGCACACCCCGATCGGCCACTGGAAGAGGCCCCCTTCTTGCGACTGGGATGACAAGATGCTTGGCATAGCCGTCGAGCAGAGTGAGCTGGTTGACAAAAACCTAGTTACGTATCTAAAAGAGTGTGGCGTACCCGGGTCTGTCCATCTGTTCCTCCCTTATGATGCCAAGCAGATTCATTGTCCGTCAGCCTCCTGTACCACTATGTTTATGGAAAGCCTTCACTTCGGTATTTCGTTCCCGCTCCCCCGGACTTTTACGGATATTTTGAATGATCTAGGGCTGCCTATTTTCCAGCTCCAACCATTAAATGTAGCTCGGATTCTGGGTTTTTTGTGATTTTTAACCTTAACGACTTGCCGACTCCCACCCTTGAAGAGCTCCGGTGGCTCTATTTGTTCAAAGGTATGGGCAGGAGCGATTCTGGTTTATTATAACTCGATTCGGTCTGGCGACTTCAAAAATCTTGTGACCGAGCTCCCCGACACTCTCCATGACTGGAAACCCCATTGGTTTTATGTCGGGGTGACTGGAAAACGAGGAACCCTGGCGACTCACTTTATTCTCCCCCCAACTCTTTTAAGAAGATCGGTTAGTATGACGTTAGCACCTTTCTTCTTATTTCGATCTAATCCTTATTTTTTGTTTTTGTTTTCAGTTTATCGCTGGCCTGAGGATCCCATCCAGGAGTTCGTGACTCGCTTGTTTAAAATCTTGGATTCTGACCTGGATTCGAGACCTTATAGAATCGTGCTAACCAAGTCCAAACTCTAGAGGGCTGGTCTTAGGGATTCCCCTCTTCGATCTCAGCTTGGTCTAACTACTCCCGGTGAGTTGAATTTCATTCGCTTCTTCACCATTAATTGAGTTCGGATCTTTTTATATGGAAGTTGTTTTCGGAGGCCTGTTCGGTGGATCTTGCTCGGTGGACCCTACTCGGCGGATCCTATTTGGCAGGCCTTTCTCGGCGGATCTTGCTCGGTGAATCCTGCTTGGCAGATTCTGCTCAACAGTCTACTCGGTAGCACTACTGCAGAAACAGGATACGAAGGCGGCTTATTAACGGTGGTTCTGGGAAAACCACCGTTAAATATGTTTTAACGGCTGTTTTTTAGCAAACTGCCGTTAAGTCTATATTTTTACAGCGGTTTTTCAAGAACCGACATTAAATATATAATTTAACGGCGGTTTTCTAATAACCGCTGTCGATTTCTTTATTCCACGGCGGTTTTATATGAAACGCCGTAAAATCTTACCTGATACTACGACGGTTATATTAAAAACCGCCATAAAACCTTACCTGATACAAGATTTAACGTCGGTTCTATTATAACCTCCGTCAATAAGATGAAATTTTACGGCGGTTTTGTTAGAACCGTCGTAGAATAGAAAGTTGCCATGTCACCGATCCTCGTCCTTATCAAGCAAAAATCTTGGTCCGTTGATCCGTGTCTCATCCGACGATCTGCATTCGACACATCATCGATCAGTGTAATCACATCCATGCCTTCATCTTCATCCTGTTCATTCAGCACCATCACTTCATCTTCATCTTGGACCAAGCTACCGACGTCGCCGAAGATCTTCATCAGCATTCGCCAACTGCCGACGTCGCAGGAGATTGACTGTTGTCATTGGACCAAGGGCGACCACGTAGGAGTTTGACTGGATGCCTGGAAGACCTCTCCGGAGATTGCCTGGACGCCTGAACCTTCTCAAGGATGCCCTTGGACTGTGGAGTGGAGATCGCCGGCGCCGGCTGCTGCGAAGAGTGCGCCGGTGGGGATGCAGCGAGTTGATGCAGAAGCATGGAGAATGGATGTGGGTGAGTGCCAGTGGGGAATGGCTGTGGGTGAGCGTCGGTGGAGAATGGCTGTGGTGGAGCGCCGGCGGTGGAGAATGCAGCAGCGAGTTGATGATGCAGCAGCGCCGGCGGGGAAGCAAAGGGTTGCTGTTGGTGAGCCAAACGAGCTAGACTCGTTGAGCTCGCCCGTAGTTTTTTTTAATTTATATTAAACAACGGCGGTTCTGGAAACCGCCGTTAATTAGTTGGATTTAACGGCGTTTGTAGAACCGCCGTAAAAGGTTCCTACATTCAACGGCGGTGGCTAACGGCGGTTCGAAAAACTGCCGTTAATTCTCTAGAAAAAACGCCGTTAATTCTATTTTCTGCAGTAGTTTAGGTCCCGCTCGACGAGTCCCTCGGCGGATCCTGTTTGGTGGGCCCTGCTCGGCAGTCTACTTGGCGGATCCCGCTCGATGAGTCCTGCTCGGCGGATCCTATTCGTCGGGCCCTGCTCGGTAGTTTATTCGGTTTTAGTCTTGTTCTGAGTTTCAATTTGTCTTGTTTGAGTCTCCACTGAGCTTCATGTTTTATATTTGCAGTATATTATCCTTACTTTGACAGAACAATGCCTCTTTCTGCACTTGACCGAGCGGCTAAGTTCTTGAAGAAGAATAAGAAGCCAGCGAAGAAGCCGATGGCTGCTAGTGGCGGAAGAAAGAAGAAGGCCATCTCGTCCGCCCCGTCTGCTCCTCCAAAGCCGTGCCCAACTCCCCGAGTCAATGATGGGAGCTCTCATTAGGAGCCTATCACTCTTGAGAATGAAGAGGAGATTGTTTTTGGAGGTCCTCGTCCTCAGTCAGCTCCTCATGGGTACGACTATTCGGGGTGTTATGCTCCGAACACTGCAAGGGGATTATTTATGGGGTACCCCTTTTCTGAATTCTCAGAGAGCATGGCTCATAGCTGGAGCCCAGGCCTAAATGACTGGGTTTCTGGCTTTGACGGGGATATTCAGGTCGGATTTGCAGAGATGAATATTTGTCAGGCCTTATGTTCGATGAAGTTGGCATGTCGGAGTTTTTCTGAACTTCGGAGGGATCACGCTCGGCTTCAACAGGACCTTGCTGCTCTTCAGGAGACTCATGGTCAGTGCACCACTCTCATCCTTGATCGCGATTCTTGGATGTCCAGGTCTAAGAAAGCGGAACAGTTCGTTAAAGCGGCACTGAGCGCGACTTAACAGAATTTGTCCAACCTGAACGACCTGAAAGTCCAGCATGATGAGCTAGTCCAGCTTCATGCCGACCTGGTTAGTGCTCGCTCCCAAGAGGTGGAGTGGGTGCTCGCCAGGGGGAAAGCTGAAGGTCGAGGAGGGGAGAGTTGCCGGTGTTGAAGAGTACAAGACCGAGACCCTTGGGCCAATGATGAGTGCCTCCTACTTGTCCACCATGGAGGAAGCCCTCCAAATGCTGAAAAATGGGGCCTCCATTCCTGACTTTGAGAGGCATATTGCTGAGAAGATGGTGCAGTACGGGCTGGGAGGCAGCGAGGACGACATGGATGCTGATAGTGATGAGCAGGGGGATGATGATGATGATGGTGAGGATGGCGAGGACTGGTTTGCACTTCTTCTGACTTGGTGTTTTCTGTATTTCTTATGGAACGTCACTTTTAGGCGGCCAAATCTAATGTTCTGAACAACTCTTAATTTGAATTTGAATCGGTTTGTTCTGGCCGGCTTTTCCCTTTTAATTGCCCCACACTTTGTGTTTTTTTTTTTTTTTGGTTCTTTGTTTTACTTTTGTTATTTGATGATCTAAATATGCATGCATATTGTGTTCTTTTTTAATGATGATTCAGGCTGGAAAACTCGTTTTCATTGAGCTCGGACTTTTTTGAAAACTTGCTCTTTTTTACGTGTCGAGTCGATTTGAGTTTGACTCTTTTGAGCACGTTGAGCTCGGATTTTTTTTGAAAACTTGCTCTTTTTGACGTGTCGAATCAATATGAGTTTACTCTTTTGAGCTCGGCACGTTGAGCTTGGATTTTTTTGAAAACTTGTTCCTTTTGACATGTCGAGCTAGTTTGAGTTTGACTATTTTTAGCTCGGCACGTTGAGCCCAGATTTTTTTTTGAAAACTTGCTCTTTTTGTCATGTCAAGTCAATTTGAGTTCGGCTCTTTTGAGCTCGGCACGTTGAGATTGGATTTTTTGGAATCTTGCTCTCTTTGACGTGTCGAGTCAATTTGATTCGACTCTTTTGAGCTCGGCACGTTGAGCTCAGATTTTTTGAAATCTTGTTCTTTTTGACGTGTCGAGCTCGTTTGAGTTTGACTCTTTTGAGCTCAGCACGTTGAGCTCGGATTTTTTGAAATCTTGCTCTCTTTGACGTGGCGAGCTAGTTGAGTTTGACTTTTTGAACTCGGCACGCTGAGCTCAGATTTTTTGAAAACTTGTTCTTTTTGACGTGTCGAATCAATTTGAGTTCGACTCTTTTGAGCTCGGCACGTTGAGCTCAGATTCTTTGAAATCTTGATCTCTTTGACGTGTCGAGCTAGTTTGAGTTTAACTCTTTTGAGCTAGATTTTTTGAAATCTTGCTCTCTTTGACGTGTCGAGTCAATTTGAGTTTGACTCTTTTGAGCTCGGCACGTTGAGCTCGGATTTTTTTTTGAAATCTTGCTCTCTTTGACGTGTCGAGTCAATTTGAGTTTGACTCTTTTGAGCTCGGCATGTTGAGCTCGGATTTTTTATTTTGCTCTTAGCGAGCAGAGTTCTTACGACGAGGTTTTCATGAGTGAGATCAACCTGGTGAGATCGGTTTATCACTCTTTTTTGATTTTTGGTCTTGGAAGCCCCTTGCTTTTGTCGATCTGTGTTCTCAACAAATAACGAGAAATGAAACTTTATTGATAATATTTCTTAAGGTATACAGTATTCCAAGGGTGTGCAAATTTCTTTCCGTCTAAGTATTCTTGGTGGTAGGCCCCGTGCTGGAGAACTTCTGATATTCTGAATGGTCCTTCCCATTTCGGTTTGAGGGGACTTTGTTTTGGTCTAAAAACGCAAGGACCAGGTCACCAACTTTGAGAGTTTTGGTCCTCACTTTCGAGTTATATTAGCGTTCACTACTTTGGTTGTAGATCGCATTTTTTAGTTCGGCATCCGTTCTTCTTTCCTCAAGGTGGTCGAGTGCGGCTCGGCACGCCAAGTCATTATTTTCTTCCTCGAAGTGTGCTATTTAGTAGGATGGCGTGCCGATCTCAATTGGTATAATCGCCTCCGATCCGAAAGCCAGTGAGAATGGAGTTTCAACAGTAGAGAGTGGTGTGTTGTTCTGTATGACCATAAGACGTCGGGCAACTCTTCTGGCCAAATGCCTTTCAGATCTTCCAATTTATTTTTCAATATTTACTTGAGGATCTTGTTGACCGCTTCAACTTGTCCATTCGATTGAGGGTGGTATGGTGTAGAGAAGTTGTTTTTGATGTTCAGCTCCCCGCAAAATGCCTTGAACCTCTTGCTGTCGAATTGCTTGCCGTTGTCAGATACTATTGAGAGTGGCACTCCGAATCTACATATGATTGACTTCCAGAAAAAATTGATGATCTTTTGGTCGTTTATGGATGCCAGCAGTTCGGCTTCTGCCTATTTGGTAAAGTAATCCACCGCAACTACCGCGTATTTTACTCCTCCTTTGCCCTTCGGTAGTGGACCAATCAGGTCAATTTCCCATTTAGCGAACGGGCATGGTGAATATATGGAATTCAGGGTTTCTGCAGGAGAGTTGATCTGGGGTGCAAACACTTGGCATTTTTCGCATTTTCAAACCTTCTCTATCGTATCCTTCTTTAACGTCAGCCAATAATATCCTTGTTGGATAAGCTTGTGAGCCAACGATTGTCCTCCAGCGTAGTTTACACAGATGCCCTCATGTACTTCTCTTAATGCGTATTCAGAATCCCGTTCGTTCAAGCAACGGAGTAGGGGAATGGAATACCCTTCTTGTATAATAGCCCATCCATAATGGTGAACCAAGCTGACTTTGTTCGTATTGATCGTGCTTCATCTCGGTCTTTTGTTAGCACTCCTTCCTTCAAGTAAAGTAGGAAAGGTTTCATCCAGCTCTCATTTTTGTTCTGAACTTCCTCATTCTGGTCGGCTTGGTTTGCCGAATAGGCAGCGGCAGCATCAAGCACCGTCGTTGAGTGGTGGCTGACCGTCATTGTATCCAGCTCCTCAACGCCAAGGCTTGACGCTAACTTGGCCAAGGAGTCTGCTGGGACATTACCATTTCATGAGACGTGGATGATCTCAGCTTCAAATTCAGCTAGGTGTGCTTTAGTGAGTTCTAGGTATAATGCCATTCTGGGTTCCTTGGTCTCGTAATCCCCGTTGATCTAATTCACCACTAGTTGGGAGTCGCTCTGTATTTTTAAATTCTTGATCCCCATTGAGGCAGCTGCTTCAAGATGATAGATGACACTAACTTATCCTCCTCCGCGGTATGGTCGACAAAATGAAAGATGTCAGATCTCATAACTTTCATCTTTTGAATCGAGTTTCTTGCCTCCCTGATCAAGGTCTTCCTTTTTCTATTTGACATTTCCTCTTATGCTCGGCTAGTGTTAGCAAAAGTCAGTATCTCTCTTGGTGCTCCAGCTCCGGCTACTGCGGTGGGGGTGGCGGATTATTGCCTCTTCTTTCTTGCCGAGCTTGATGGTTTTTTGAGAAAGGCAGCAAATTTCGGTCATCGCAGACCTTGATCAGGGTGTGGATTATTTTCATAGTTTTCGTGGTGTTGAAATAAATCAACTGGTTCATGGCTCGGTATTATTGGAAATCGATTCGATTGAAGAATCAAAGTGTTTCAAGTTTGGAAAATAGAAAGAAAATGAAAATAAAACATTTAAAATATCTAAACTATTCTATGAAATGGAAATGCAAGTAGGTAGGATGCCACGTCGGTTGCCTCATATAGAAAATGCAAAGCA
The DNA here is from genome assembly GCA_014905375.1 of Phtheirospermum japonicum. Lineage (NCBI taxonomy): Eukaryota > Viridiplantae > Streptophyta > Magnoliopsida > Lamiales > Orobanchaceae > Phtheirospermum > Phtheirospermum japonicum. The sequence goes on from BMAC01000171.1 coordinate 257,206, forward strand.
ATTAAGGAAATAAGCAAGAAAATACATTGCTTCACCAAGTACAAGCATGCATGCACAGGGTACATATATGCATAAAATTCTAAATAATGCAAATTAGTAAAAATTGAAAGCATGAATGTAAAGAGAAATAAAAGTTGGCATAAAAGTTTAAAACTTTATGGAAAATAACAAGAAACAAAAAGTAGATCTAGGATTTAAGCTAAAACTATGCATGAAAATAAAAATCAAAATAAAGCACAAGAACAACTCAAAATCAAGATGATATAAGACTTGATCTATGATCTAGATGTGTCACTCAACTAGATTCCATAGTCAATTCACAAGATCAAGCATAAATTCTCATACCTAAGGCAAAAAGCATAAAGCAAATGAAGAACAAAGCATGAAATTAAAAAGAAAGCTTACTAGAATTAAAGAGGGAATCCAAAAGCTTGATTGAAATTGCAAGGAATTAAAAAAGGGAGTACTTGAATCCTTCTTGAGCTTACAACCCAAGGCAAAGCTTGAAAATTAAATCTAGAGAGAGGAAATAAGTCTCAAACCCAAGCTTGGGTTGGGAGGAGGTGTTTTTTACAAAATGAAAGAGAGGTTCTATTTATACAAGTTAATTAGGGGTAAATGGGTCCATGCCTTCCTCAAGTCAAGTGGAGGGTTTTATATAGTCATTAGCAGGGGCAAAGTCATCAAAACGCGCTAAATCCTGGACTCTCAGTTGATCGACTGAGGACCAGTCGATCGACTGGTAGTCGATCGAATGCCTGGCCATATTGCGCAGCTCTCTGTTGATCAGTCGATTTTTGGCGTGCTCAGTCGATTTCCTCAGGATCAGTCGATAGACTACGGCTAGTCGATCGACTGCATTGCCAATTTGTCGCACTCTCTGTTGATCAGTCGATTCTTAAGTCGATTTTTATGGATAGCAATCGATCGACTGCGGGCAGCCCGGGCAGTCGGTCGGGCAGTCGCACGGGCAGTCGACTGGCCTTGATTTCTTCGTTTCAGCACGTATTCTTGAGCTTCAATGCCTTGACTCGATCCTCAACAACTTTAGAGCCGGTCCGATACTTCATGCCACCTACAATATAGGAATTTGAATTCAAAAACCATGAATCGTCATCAAGCAAAGCATAAGTCAAGTTTCAATGCTAAAACGAGGAAATGACCGAAAACCTAATGAGAATGACTCAAAATGACTAAAAACAATGCTAAACCCTAACTATCAACAATAAGAAAAACACAACAATTACATGCAAAACAACTACCCCACACTTATCGGTTTGTTCGTCCTCGAACAACGAAAAGAATCGAGAGTGTACATGCAATGAACATTGTGTAAAAAGAAAAAAATTTGTGCTAATCCTTATTTATATGATGGAAATATCAACATAGTCTCGCTATCGTCAAGCATTGCTCGTATTACTCTTTTCGTGTGTTAGCCACTATATCCAAATATTACATACCTTACCAAAGATCCAACATTACAACCCATAATAAATACCTCTTTCGATTCTTGTTTGGTCATGTACTACGAGCTATTTTGAGCGTCAGAATTGTGAAATCTTGATGAGTGCATGCATTGTCCGATTCGAGCGTATACACGTCCATTATCAAACACTTGAGCGGATTGAGCGAACACCCTCAAAATTTTCATTTATGAGGAAGTCATCGATTTGACTTGCATTTGAA
>BMAC01000171.1:258916-298104 GCA_014905375.1 Phtheirospermum japonicum
TGGGAAATCAATTGAGGGTTTCGGGTTTTGAGTTGCTTATACAAAAAAAAAGAAAAAAAAAAGAGAATAATACTCCAACACAAATCACGAAAAGTGATAAAGCGTGCGTTCAAGTGAAAAGCCTAATTAAAAAGGCTAAGTTTAGTAAAAAGAAGCAAATTCAAAAGCTTCTAAGTGTTGTGAAATAAAAGTCGGGAAAGTGGTGAACGAAAGGGTTTCGAATGAAAGTTTGGTAAATTGGGAAAGGTGAAGCGATTATAAGCTTCGGGTTTTATAAGTAGGATTTTGTGTGTTATTGATCACGTTTGATCGTGTGTTAGCCACTATATCCAAATATTACATACCTTACCAAAGAGCCAACATTACAACCCATAATAAATACCTCTTTCGATTCTTCTTCACATTTCTCGTTAACTAACAATAAACTCTCCCGCTTCACAATTATGAAGACATAAGAGCGAAAATCGAGCTCGGCTAACAAGAAACGGGATAAAGGCTAAAGGGGCTCATTTGGGATTTTTAAAGTAGCTTACATATATGGATATGGTCGGAACAAGGGTGATATATGTGCCTCAAGGTCATTTTCAAATTCAATCATGTGCGAGAAAAATCAAACCTCTTCAATGCAATTTCCATAATAATGCAAGCAAGCCGATAAATCACACGAGGCTACTCACTAGTTTGCATCGAATTTGGGAGCAAAATCAAAAGAGCTTTTGGAGTTTTGCAATCTTTTCACAAGAAAATGTTGATTAAATATATATAAAGGCGGTTTTGGACGAAGCACAAAAATTCAACTCCTCACACAAGAGGCTTAAGACATGCAAAAACTCGACAAGTAAACTATTCAAACTTTCAAGCACGTGGAGTTGCTCAAACATGTAATAAACAAACAAAAGACATAAAATCGACTCAACCATATATAGGCGCAAATAGTAAGCGTCATTTCTCCAAGAATGCGTCACTTCGCCAAGGCTCAAGTTAAGAACAACAAAACATGCTTTGTAATACCCGGACCCTAACCACCTACTCACCCCACACTTAAACCATGCATTACCCGCATTTTAATGAAAAACGAGTAAAAGGAGGGTGAATAGAAACTTCCTCAATCGAGCGAGTTTAGGTCGAGCTCAGTGGGGTCTACCTAGGCATCTAAGCAATCCAAGCAAAAATCGAGCGTGGCTAGTAACTGTCAACCCCATGAACGCTACCAATCTTATCAAATCACACAATGGTTGGAGTCGGAAAACAAAACCTAGAAAAGAGAATCACACGAAATTAAAAACACAAGGAAATATGTACACGAACTCAAACCAAATTATCATTTTTGTTTGTTTGTTTGTTTTTCAAATTTTCAAATATTTTTGGATTTTTGAATTTTTGAATGTTTTTGGATTTTTCAATAAAAGAAAGAAAGAAAGAAAGAAATGGAAAGAACTTGGGTTGCCTCCCAAGAAGCGCTTGTTTTACGTCATTATCTCAACGTACTCCCTTTTGGTCAAGGTGGAAAGATCACGGGAGGGTCCACCAACACAATCTCCTCCTTGTCGGGAGGAATTATGGTCTTGAAGTGGCCCGACACTTCATCTAAGATCCAATAGAAATATTGAGCAGCTAGTGTTTTAATCGGGCGAGTGGGAGTCGTCGTGGGTAGATTCTCGGGTGGAATTGTTGTTTTGAAGTGATCCAACGACTCATCCCAAAAACAAAAGGAGTAATGGACGGCTATCTTGTCCAACATGTGGTTGAGCGACGGGGAAGGGAAACAATCGCTTTTGAAATCCGCATTTAACCTCTTAGAATCGAGCAACATCCTCCATCTCGTCGTAGCCCTCGTGGCCAATAACTTTCCCTTTTCCTCCTCAAAAATGAGCAAGCCGCTCGTCTTTGGTACCAAGTCAATGGGCTTCACCCACTCGCTTTTAGAAATCACAAACATCAAGCCCTCCAATAACAATCTCCAAATCCCAGCTCTCATCATTTCATCAATAGTCAAATTCAACGGGCTCACTCTCTCCACCACTCCTGGTCTCCAATCAATAGCACTCTCAAGAATATCAAGCACTTTACCCGTCCTCTCCTCCTTGTCCTCTTGATGATCGTCAATAATTTCAATCTTACTCTCAATAACCCCACCTCCCCCTCTAAAAAGTCGTTGTTTCCCTCAACGACACACCGAGAGTCATTGACACACAAATTGGGGTCACATAGAGGCACAACGAGCTCATCATATAGAACAAGAGGCTCATCCTCTCGACATTCCTCAATATCGACGTTCGGGCCAACCAACTCCTCAATGGTCTTGGCCTCCATATACACTTCTTCGACTAACTCTTGAAGCATGTCCATGAGTAAGGAATCTGCATGAGCTTGTTTAAGCATATCAATATTGCCTGCGAGGTGGTCCATTGTAGCATCAATAGCATCACACTTAGCAATAAGATCACCACACTTAGCATTAAGAGCACCACACTTAGTGGTCAACGAATTCACTTCTTGCAAAATGGCCAAGAGAGACGGATCGGGGGGTGAAATAGGAGCATGCACGGAATATCAAAGGCAGGAGGGGCATTTTGGTCATTGGAGCTCGAACCTCCGAAGTACGCATATGGATCGGAATCATGAGGGCTATCGATGGCACCAAACGGGGCATAATAGAAATTGGAAGTGAGAGAACCATCATATGGGCCGTGATTCGGGCTCGGCAAAGTCAGATAATGTTCTGGAGCTCCATAGCCATACGAGTCAGAAGTTGGGGCTTGCACGTCCGGATAGGAATATGGAGCTTGCACGTTCGGATAGGAATGTGGAGCTCCATAACGACCCGAGTAATCATTCACGCCCGAGAAACTATCAAACCCGACATGGTTTGCACCATGCCCTCCCATGCCGGGTTGCCCGTATCCATAACCACCATTGGCAACGTGGTTTGCACCATGCCCTCCCACGTTACCATACCCATTATACATAATTCCATTCCCAACGTGGTTTGCACCATGCCCTCCCATATTGGGAATGTATCCACCATAGCTATATGTACCTATCATAGTTGACAAAAAAATCAAATAACAAAGAAGCTAAAAACAAAATGAGACTACAACCAAATCGAAAGCCTTAACCAAGCCGAGTCGCAACGGCGCCATTTTGTTTTCATAGTGTTCGTGGTGTTGAAATAAATCAACGGGTTCATGGCTCGGTATTATTGGAAATCGATTCGATTGAAGAATCAAAGTGTTTCAAGCTTGGAAAATAGAAAGAAAATGAAAATAAAACATTTAAAATATCTAAACTATTCTAGGAAATGAAAATGCAAGTGGGTAGAATGCCACGTCGGATGCCTCATATAGAAATGCAAAGCCATTAAGGAAATACGCAAGAAAATGCATTATTTCACCAAGTACAAGCATGCATGCACAAGGTACAACTATGCATAAAATCCTAAATAATGAGAATTAGTAAAAATCGAAAGCATGAATGTAAAGAGCAATAAAAGTTGGCATGAAAGTTTAAAACTTTATGGAAAATAACAAGAAACAAAAAGTAGATCTAGGTTTAAGCTAAAACTATGCATGAAAATAAAAATCAAAATAAATCACAAGAACAACTCAAAATCAAGATGATCTAAGACTTGATCTATGATCTAGATGTGTCACTCAACTAGATTCCATAGTCAATTCACAAGATCGAGCATAAATTCTCATACCTAAGGCAAAAAGCAAAAAGCAAATGAAGAACAAAGCATGAAATTAAAAGAAATCTTACTAGAATTAAAGAGGGAATCCAAAATCTTGATTGAAATTGCAAGGAATCAAAAATCCAAGGGATTACTTGAATCCTTCTTGAGCTTATAAACCCAAGGCAAAGCCTGATAATTAAATCTAGAGAGAGAAAATAAGTCTCAAACCCAAGCTTGGGTTGGGAGGAGGTGTTTTTTACAAAATGAAAGAGAGGTTCTATTTATACAAGTTAATTAGGGGTAAATGGGTCCATGCCTTCCTCAAGTCAAGTGGAGGGTTTTATATAGTCATTAGCAGGGGCAAACTCGTCAAAACGTGCTAAATCCCGGACTCTTAGTCGATCGACTAAGGACCAGTCGATCGACTGGTAGTCGACCGACTAAGGGCAGTCGATCAACTACCTAGCCATTTTACGCAGCTCTCTGTTGATCAGTCAATTTTTGGTGCGCCCAGTCGATTTCCCCAGGATCAGTCAATCGACTACGGCCAGTCGATCGACTGCATTGCCAATTTGCCGCACTCTCTGTTGATCATTCGATTCTTCAGTCAATTTTTATGGATAGCAGTCGATCGACTGTGGGCAGCCCTGGCAGTCGGTCGGGCAGTCGCACGGGCAGTCGACTGGCCTTGATTTCTTTGTTTCGGCACGGATTCTTGAGCTTCAATGCCTCGACTCGATCCTCAACAACTTTAGAGCCGGTCCGATACTTCGTGCCACCTCCAATATAGGAATTTGAATTCAAAACCCATGAATCGTCATCAAGCAAAGCATAAGTCAAGTTTCAATGCTAAAATGAGGAAATGACTGAAAACCTAATGAGAATGACTCAAAATGACTAAAAACAACGCTAAAACCTAACTATCAACAATAAGAAAAACACAACAATTACATGCAAAACATGGACCAAGTCATGGCACTCTTCAGTGTTGTGCCAAATCGATCCATGGTATCTGCAGAATCTCTTTTTGTCAAGTAGAGAAGGGTCTTTCTTAATTGGCCGAGCCGGGGGAAGGATGTACAAGTCCTTGATTCGTTCAAAAATTATAGCAGCTGCCATAGAGTAGACCTCATTATACTCTACTAGGAGATCAGTATGTTTGTCCTGCAAGAGTTTCTTGGATGCATCTACTAGAGAGTTTGGATTTTTATCAACTTGAAGGGCTGATTTGTGGTGCTGGGGAAAGGATATTATTGGAGCCGACATGTTCTGCTCGGCTGCGATTTCTGATGCAGCCAGAGCAAGGAATTCCTAGAAGGTTTGCGGGTCTTGCTGGTTATTTATCCATTTGAAGAAGGAATTGTCCGGAAGTCCATTCTGTGCTAGGATGAGCAAGGCTTCATCACCGCATGGTTGTGATTCTGAAACTTGCTTCGTGAACCTTACGATGTTGCTCTTCAGTGACTCATTTGGTTGCTATATTATAGTGGCTATAGCTCGTTTTGGTGCAATAGTAGCCTTGGAGACCATGAAGTGTCCTCAGAATGAGGATCTCAGCTGTGGCGATGAGCAGATTGAGTGACGTGGTAGCGATCGGTACCATCTTAGTGGGGCCTCATCCAGCGTCATGGAGAACATTCAGCACCTGTATGTGTTAGACGCGCCGAGCATGTCCATATAGTTCTGTTAATGACCGAGGTGTGAATCAAGATTGCTGCTTCCCTTGTACAGAGCAATTGGGGGAATCTTCAGCTTGCCTTCCATAGGTTCTAAAAGGATTTGGATGGACAACGGTGATTCGTCATCGCATACCAGGCTGAACGTTGTTGGCTGGGGAGTCGGGCAAGCGTTTTGGACCGGGGGGCGATCTACCTGGCTTCTAGCTCAGCAATTCGTTGTTTCAAGTACTTGAGCTCGTCCAATTCATCATTTGGCTTACGTGGGATGCTCATAGCAATACTCTTGCTGTTGGCCGACCTCACGGGAGGGTCTTCCTGTTCTTTGCTAGCTGGATTTTTGAGCAGAGAAAAGACGTTCTGGGGGGAAGAGAACATGAGACGGCATGCGATGGGAGTTCTGTCGAGCTTGCTCTTAGCATTCAGCTCGGTTTCCTCCTCCAGCCTTCTTTTGCCATTTTTCTTTGCTGCCTCTTGAGCTGGGTCTGACTCCGATTGTCCTTCCTGAAGGTCAGCATTCTTGGGATTATTGAACAGAGCCTCTGGTGACAAGATTGACTTTGCTGCCTTCTTCATCATCTCTTCAAATTCCTTAGCAAAGGTAGGATGCTGCATGAATGAGCGTACTTGTTCCGGGTCGAGCTCATTTGGGCCCGATTGCACAGTCCTCTCCTGGCGCTCCTTTCCGGGATTTCTCCTTAAACTGTCTGAAGGGATCATGATTACGGATACGTTGAACAGAAACTTCTTTTTTCTCCAAACTCAAACGCAATGAAGAGCTAAAGTTCAGCTCCTCACAAAAAAACAAAAATCGAACAGAAGATAGAAGATTAAATGTGAAGGGCTGACTGAGCAAGTGGGATAGCAGATCACAAGAAACCTTCTTCTAGCACCATTTTGTTTATGTTAAGAGTAACACAGCCAATACAAAACCAAAAATAGCAGAAAGAGCAGCAATCAGATAGTAGAAAATGAGCAAGAAAAAGTGCTTAACTTTTATTCCTCAAAAATTAGTTTGGATCGGCCTTGGCCAGATCCTATACAAGTGTTTGATTTCTAGATACAAGCTTTTATCTCTCTAAAACTCTCTATGTTTCTCTCTCTAAAAAATTGGGGATGCTTCTCTCTCTCTTGGAGAGGCTATTTATAGTTTTCCATTGAAACACTAATTGGACACCTGTCGCTTTCCCATTGATTCCACGCAGATTCTACTCATGTGTTCACCGACTTAACGCCGACCTCAGATATTTTCCGCCAATTTAATGCCGACCTCAGATATTTTCCGCCGACTTAAAGCCGGCCTCAGATATTTTACTCATCAAACGGATCAAGAGACGCCAACCTAATACTTCTGCTCGGCATTTTAAGATCGACAACCGACTGGAAGCGAACTGATCATGCCGCGCATGCGTCGGAAGAGCTCATCCTGCTCGGCACCTTCTGTTCAAAGTCGGAGCCCGTAGGTTTCTAGTGGGGCCTAGCTGACGGTGTCGCCGAGCTCAGCTCATCGTGCTGGTGTGCTCGGCAGAGATCTATTCGGAGGCATTTCTCAGAGTCCATCGACAGGGCCCAACCGATCGCATTGGTCTACTCGGCAACGTCCTGCTCGGTGGCCCTACTTGGCACTTTATTTGGCGTCGGCTAACAGGGATTTTCTGACCGTGTTGGTCTGCTCGGCAAGTCGCGTGCCAGCTCTCGGTGGGTCGCGCACTGCTATCGATTGCTCGACGGGGGAGCTCGCCAGCTCTCGCAGGTCGCGCGCTGCTACTAGCATCTCGGCGAGGGAGCTCGCCTGCTCTCGGTTAGCTTTGCAGGGGAGCTCGCCAACTCTCGGCAGGCCGTGCGCCAGCTCTCGGCAGCTCGGCGGGGGCGCTTGGCAGGTCTCGGCAGTTCCTACTCGATGGGACTCCGAGCGTGACTCGGTAGCCAAAGCCGACCTCTCTCGGCTGTTTGGCGAATCCTGCTCGGCCATGTGAGTTCTCCAGATTACTTTGAGTGGTCCGGCTTGGTTCCTCCATGGAGTATTCGGGACGATACCGACCATCAACAGTTAACATACTCATACCAAAATATGAACACATTAACATACTAAAACAGACTGGAAATATTCAAAACATAAAAAGATTTATCAGAAAGATTATTTTTTATAAAACAAATCGCATTTCAATATGCCTCATAGATTAATCATTCAGTGATCAAATAGCATGCAGAAAAAAATACCAAATAATAGCAATTGATTAAACATTAGATATGCAAGTTACGTGTAATAATTGCCTATTAGTATAAAAATCCACATCTGTAAAATCTCAAAATAAAACAAACCCTTTAGATAATTGTACATGTAACAACCTGACTATTTGTTTATTATTTTTTTTAATTTTAAAAATAGATAATTTAATAAAATCGATAATGGCAGTAGCAATTTTTGAATAAAAAAAGATATAATGTTTAAAAAATATTTTGCATGTGTCATTTGATTTATTTAATTTGTATATCAATCAGGATTTTCATATATATATTTATGCATATAAATGAAATTAGAAGTTTACCAATGCTTTTACCTAGATGGAATTTCGTCTGGATCATTCTCTATCTTTGTTTGGCAATATTAAAACCTTCGACTTCAATTGGATACATCGTTAGCAACCCATATTTGGTAAGTAGATCGTTGAACGAAATGAGTCTCAAAATAAAGAGAGAGAATAGAATACAAAAAAAAAATTTATTTTCTGAATGGATCTAACACCGTAGATTAATCTTGAACCAGATCGATATACTTTTTAATAGATATAACAAACAGAATGATTTTAAAATAGATCGACACATTTTTTAATAGATCTAACACGATAGACCGATTTGAAACAGATCTACACATTTCATGAATAGATCTAACATGGTAGAATTATTTTGAATCAGATCTATACATTTTTTGAATATATCTAACACGATAAGTATTTTTTGACCCAGATCGAAAATTAGTTTCAAGATTTCAATAAGAACCGACTGATTTTGTTCAAAATCGATGAAAAGTGGTTAGTAAATTATATTTGTAATATTAAAATTGGTTGAAGAACCTGTACCTGATTAGAATCCCTGTAAATTTTAAATCTGGCATAATTTATTTTCGTAGTTCATAGATCTGAAGGGTTTGTGGTATGACATGGTATTTTTCAAGAAAACCTCACTATATCGGTAAGATTGATTTCAGACCAACGAGATATAAAAAATAAAATAAGGGGGTCGTTAAGATTGTGGAATTAGAGAGATTGTGTCTGGATATGAGCGGCGGAGTGAAGTAGAGAGCCGGGATGAACGGCGGAGTGGACCAGAGGCCATTTCTAGAGAGAAGCAGGAGGGGTTCTGGTCTAGGGTTAGGTGAGGGTTGGAAATGAGGCTGGGGGCCGAAAAACTTGGGTTAAAACGTATTTATAACTACGGTTAATTGCACAGGTCTGATGATGACTATTCGATTCACCGTATTAAATCCTGACCATCCGATGGTTTGTAGTTGGTTTATGGGCTTGGATCCAGTTTTAATATCGGGCTTATCTGAATTCTAATTAGGCTCATTATATTGGGTTTTTGGAAATTTAATTTAGACTCAAATTAAATTGTTGTTTGGGTTGGATTTAATTATTTAAATTGGTTGAATTATTAATTCAAGCCCATAAAATATTTATAAATTAATTTTAATTATTTTAAATTTATAGGGTTTTTAAAATTATATATGATGTTTTTAATTAAAATTTAATGATTGCCTTTAAATTAAATTAATTAATTATGCGTTAACGTATATATTTCAATTTTTAATTTCGAGACCATGCACGTATATTGAATTAACTTTGTTTGTAGCTTTGATTGTCCATTATGATGTAAGATATTTTATCATATGTATTTAATTAATTATTATATGTATAGTATAGTATACATTTGATTTTTTTGACATCATTTTTATTATTGTAGATTAATTTAATTTAATTTAATCTTCTGATTTTAATAATAATAAATATAAATATAATATCGGATTGTTTGTAATTTTAGAGATTTATTACGATATTGTCAGGTTATTTTCGTTCAACTATGTTATTATTTAATGAGATTTGAATTTGTGTTTTAGTTGTAATTATTTAGATTTAAGTAGGTAAGTAAATATTTATTAAATTACTATATATATATATATAGTGTGTGTGTGTGTGTGTGTGTGTGTGTGTGTGTAAGTTATAGGTTATTTATCTGTTATTATTGAGTGAATTGTCAATATGATTTAGTTGTAATTTTATAGATTTAAGTAGGTGATTAAATATTTAATAAATTGAGTATTTACTTATATATAATTATTAATAAGACTTTTTTTATCAAATATATTAATATTCAGTGAATTATCAATATGATTTTGTTGTAATTTTGTAGATTTAAGTAGCTGAGAAATTTTAAATTTAATATATATTTATATTTATTTTTTAATAAGATTATTTTTTATCAAATATATTATTATTCAATGAAATATTAATACGATTTGGTTGTAATTGTTTAGATTTAAGTAGGTGACTAAATATTTATTTAATTAAATGTAAATATTTTGTACATTATTTTGTGTTAATAAAAAATTTGAATTGAAGTGAGATATTAGACTAATATCTTATTCTAATATTATATTAATTTGAATGTGTTATCTGGTCATGTTGTTAAATGTATTGTATTTAATAAAAACCTTATATGGTAAAAAATAGATTTGATAATTTTATTTCAATTTTCATTCACGTATATTAATTTTATTTGCTTTATTCATTCGTTTTATGAACGAATTGCGTGTAATTGTGTTATGTCAGTAGATCATTTAATTAAAAGAACACGTTAGTATTAACTCAATGTAGATATTCTAAATTATATAATTGTTATATTTATTTTCTCTATATATGTAGATAACCTAGAGATTTAGGTTATTATTTTATTTTATTTTTTTATATTTAAAATTAATTTCTACAATATATTCGAGAATGTATAAATTTAAGATTATAAGTTCAAGGTTCATTCATGTTTATTAATTTATTTATTTTTTTTATTCATTTTCTTATGTATTACAAGACTTTTCACGCATGTCCTTGAATGCAAAATTCTAACCGGTGCAAAGGCGGACGAAAAGGTGTTGCTTCTCCGGATGAGTCTAATGCCTTCTGATGTAGGATACCTTTCAAGTTTTAACGATGGCAATTTCCGCTCATGATTTCATATGCGATGACGATATAAATAAGAGTCAGGGTCAATCACTTTCGAACGCCGACCTTTATTTGAAGAATCCCATGTTCAGTCATGGTCAGTTATATGTTGTTGTGTCGCGTGTCACCCATCGAAAGAAGTTGAAGATATTAGTTTGTGGTGATGACGGTTCGAGATCGAACATAACCAATAATGTAGTGTACAAAGAAGTATTATAATCTTAACGTTCATGTATGTAGTGTGAATTCGAACTATAATTTATCTAGTGTGGGTTTTTTTTAGTTATTTCTCTCCATCTCTATCTTTCTATTTATTTATACCTTTACATGGTAAATAATAATAAAAGTAATATTAATACAACTTTCATTTTTATATTTAACTTTTTGTCCCGTACTTCGCACGAGTATATAAAAAAACTAGATAATAATGATGAGTATAGATATATTACGGGAATTGATATCAATGTTGTTTTGGGAATTGATAATATTATGTATTTATTCCTAAAATATTGGTAGATTTCGGAAATTGATATCGACAATATTCTAAAAATTAATATATTATATTATCAATTCCCAAAATATCAAAGAGATCAATTCTCGGAATATCACAGATAATATTTGGGAATTGATCTCGATGGAATTTCGGGAATTGATAAAAATATTGGGAATTGTCGATTCCTAAATCTTTTTTTATCAATTTTTAAATTTGACAATTTCTAATATACATATCAAAATGTTGGGATTTGCCAAAACAATGACCAACTCTTTCGGGATTTGCCAAAAAATTAACAAACACATTTGCAGAAAATTAATAGACACATTATTTAACAAGTATAAAAACTACATTTTTTTTTTTTTTAATAAGTTGGGTCAAGTGGTTGGAAAGTAGAAGATAAATCTCAAATAACTTGAGAGGTTTAGGGTTCGAACCCTTGTCAACACCCTTATAAAGGGTTAGCGATACCACTTGAGCTACGAGCTCGTGGTGAGTATAAAAACTACTTTAAATAAGAACATTTTGGGCAATAAAACTTCAAAAAAATGATATGAAAGTACTTCGTAATATTTTTCAAAATTAATGTGAAATGCCTCAAGTTCTAGATTTTTTGAAATACAGGAAAGAAATACCATTCAATTAATGTTTGTAGGGCCCTTTTTTTTTTTGTGTGTGTGTGTGTGTGTTTTTCTTTTTCACTTTCTTCTTAAAATTATACTAGAGGAGTAGCCAAATACGAACGGAAATTTGAGAAGATAAAAAAATTAAAAATGGGTGGGTTATGATTTGAGGGATATGAATGAAAGTGGCGTGAACGAAAATTGTGTGGGGTGTGGATGAGTGAGTTTAATGTTATATTTTGAATTGGGGGGTAATTTGGTACTTTCACCAATTTTATGTGTAAAAATAAATCTTTTAAGAAGATAGTTAAAAAAAAAAAGAGTTTTTCTTATGATCAAAGTATACATTATTTCTCCAAATTTTATCGGAAAAAAAGTGAAAACAAATAACCACAAGCACCATCAAAAGCCTAGAACACAAAATTCCAAAAAAATAATAATAAAATAAAATAAAAAACAAATCTAGAACACGAAAAACCTTAAATCTTCTCTTCCAAACATTCAACTGTGCTGAACGCACAGTTTACTGAAAGCAATTGCTAATTGGCTATGGGTAAATTTGTTTTATTGCTGGAAGTTGCGTGGTTTTACAAAAATTGTTGGGATAATTAATAAAACCACTCGTGAGGTTTAGTTTGATTAAAATAAACATAATATCTATTTAAATTGAGTATTATCATAATTTGTTTTAAAATTATATTAATAAAATTTTCCGACCATTTTGAAGAGTTATTATATTGTGTATACGGTCCATCTTGAATGATTTACCTAATAATTTAATTTATCATATATATCATCATATCAAATTGGTATATATCATAATATATAATTGATATATATAATCACAAATAACTTAAATCCTAAATCTAAAATATAAAACTCTAAAATTAAAAAATAAACACTAAAAATGAAAAATTAAACTATAAACCCTAAATTTCTATCATATATCATCACATATAACTGACATATATCATCACATAGGGAAATTCTACGGTGCCTTCACGGCACCATACTTCACATAGTGAAGTTTAATAGAAACCATTAAATTAAATTTAGGTTTTTTAAATTAAGAGATTTATAGTTGTACCAATACCCCCAACAAATATCTAAATTACCCAAAAATACGCTTTGTTTCACTGTAACTGGTACGATGATAGAATTATGTCGAGAATATATAGTACAAAGCTAAACCTTAAAATGAAACTAAATACTAAACTCTAAATTTTTGTCATATATATCATTAAATATAACTGCACGATAATAATAATAAACTCGGGTTCATGTAATAAATTGTCCAATTCGAACATAAGTCATTTACATATTAATACAGAATCCACCTAAACAATGTGTGTGCTTCTCATACTTCGTTTTACAAAATTTTGGTGTTATCATACGAACCCAATATCTACTTAATTTAATAGTTTTTTTAATTATATTTTACCTAATTTATTTTTTATTTAATTCAATATTATCTTTTTATTTTTCTAATATAAAAATATAAATAAGTCATCATATATAATAAAAAAAATAATCTAAATTAATTATCTTAATTAAAGATAAAATTGTTACCTATGAAATAATGTTAATTACAAAAGAAAACTTAATTATGAAAACAAAATAAGTTTTTTATAATAAAATTTAAAATAATTTTATTTTTAGAATTTCAAGTATTCTATATAAGTAAATTACAAGTTATTTGTAATAATTTAAGTATGTAAATTAACAAATTTAATCTATATATAATAAATTAAAAGTATTTAGTAATAATTAATAAATATTGATTAGATATCGGTACAATTCAGCACATGAGGGTATGGACCTTTTGAATTTTATGACTATGTAACTAATAATTATTAACGAATTTAATATAAATATTGGAATATATTGTTGTTTAATAATAATAATTAATAGAGATTAGACGCGTGTTGAATATGTGAAATCTTTTGAACTTTCATGTGTAAATAAAACTATTAATAAATTTAATCCAAACATCAAAATATAATATTATTTAGTAATAGCAATAATTAATAAATAGTGATTATACATCTTCGAATCACGAATTGAGAATACAACTTAATTTTAAATTTGAAATAAAAAATTTTATAATCATCACAAATATTTTTTATATTTATCTTTTAATAAATATCGTATTATACATATAAATCAAACTGAAACAGGGTAATTTATTGCATAGACCCGGTTTCACATCGCTAAGTGCACCCTGTGAAATCTATTAATGTCAAATCATATGTGATGATATACGTTATTTGTGTGTGATGATATATGACAAAAACTTAGAATTTAAGTTTACATTTTAATTTTAGGGTCAAACAAAACTCTATTATCGTACTAGTTACAAGTAACGATATTCTTTAATTATATGTGGTGATATAAGTCGAAGATTTAAGATTTGTAGTTTACATTTTGATTTTTTGGGTTTCCTTTTTGGAAAACATTTATGTTAGGCCAGATTGACGAGTCATGACCCGTTAGGGCATCTGACCCGATACCATAATATATTGGTCTTTGTACTGTAATATGTTGGTTTTTGTACTCAAAAAGTATTGATGTTTCATAAATTTCTGACCCGTGATATGATGTATTAATTTTTATACTGTGATGTATTGGTACTCTATTGCATTGGTTTTCATTACAATGTATTGACTTTTATACTATGATTTATTGGTATGCATTTTTACTCTAATGAATGATGTGTTAGTTCGACTTGATAAGAGTACTGCCCTTAGTTTTTTATTTTGAATTTATAGGTTTTAAATTTAGGAATTCAATTATTTATGATACACTTAGTTTTTTATTTTGGATTTATAAGTTTTAAATTTAGGAATTCAATTATTTATGATAAAATATGTAGTAGTTAAATATGACAATACATTAAATTATTGATTGTATCTCAAATTCACGGAATAATAACTAAAAAAAAAAAGAGGATCTTTTCAAGTTATGATTGAGAAATCCGACACACCAATAAAAACAGATTGGGTGAGAGTTGTTATGCACATTATTCCTATATGCATTGCAAAACCAAACAAAGAGTAACATTTATTAAAAAAAAACAAAAAAAAGTTGTGAAATAGAATTTTCTGGAGTGTGTAGGCGTCAAGGACAGAAAAAATGAGAGGAATTAAGGATTAATTGCATCAAATCTTCAACTTTGCCCAAGTTGCCCGGTTTGAGCCCCACAACAACTCAACTGGCTTCGTCGCTCCACCACCACCGCCAATAGTCAAATCATCACGCAGATTTTGTATTGCTTGTTTTCTTGCACATCAAGATTTGAAACAATTATCAACAAAACACATTCGGAATATGAGAAAGTTTTAGTGCTCTGCCATGGAAGTTGAAAAGAACATTCACCAAGCCGGTGTCCCACCTCCGACAACCCACCACCACCACTCCTGCAGCCTCCGACGTTCTCAAATTCCACAGTAGGGGGATTAATCCCAAAAAGACGTCATTGGGGTGATATGAAAATTGAAAAACCACGCGGACAACTTCACGGGACATGCCACAGGAAACTGACTGTGATCTTTTTTGCCAAGGGAAACAAAAGTGATGTATTTTTTCCAAATTTAAAAACGTTTAATTTAATTAACAACTTGTGTTAACTTGGAGATTTTATATGCAATTAACCCGTGAATAAATGGAAACTATTGGCAACGCTGTTTTCCTCGTTTTGGAAAAATGGAAAAAAGGCTTTTAGACAACTTGTCACGTCTTATGGAGCCACAAGCTAAGCTAAGCGATAAGCGAAAAGTTGTTGAAGCAACAGAAAATTAGAAAAGTTTTCACCAAAAGGTATAGGGACATAACAGCTTATATCCACATCGGCATACGGCCACAGCTTACAAAATTCAGGTTCAGCGAAATGGAATAGGAGAAAATAACAAAACTGTCTGGAACAAAATAACCACAAACACGCAGATAGGTCAAACAAACAAACAATTGTAACAAAGCAAGTGGAGAAAGAAACAAGAAACCAAAAGCGAAGCAGAGAAAGAAACTAAATCTAAACTGTTGGCAGACAAACTGATGATAAGAGATCGCACGACATAAGTATCGGACGCCGCTGGACGCCACAACTTGAGCAAACAAACAGTTGTTCCTCATCACGCATCGACACCTCGGCTTGAATAACTTTCCCAGCATTGGCCTCATCTTTAATAGTAAGTGTCAAGAGATACAACTCCTGGCTAACCCCAACAATCTTGTTGACGCTCACAAGCTCGAAAGTTTTGCCCATATTCTGCACCAGTTGAAAGAAGCATTTAAATTATTAATTAATAGAAACACACACTCACACACACACACACACACACACACACACTACACATGGATGCTGACACCGACCAAGAAGATAACATGTATATACCTCAGCCTCAATATTGATTCTGTCAATCACACACTCTGACTCGTTTCAGAAAATCAACATAAATAATCACTCCCAACTCATTGTTCAAGTCTATTGGGTAGATAAAAGGACCCATCCGTGGAGGCAGGCAGTCGACACCATAACCCTAGCAAGTAATTTCAACCACAACAGTCAGTTCCATTGGGCACATGCCAACAATAATCAATCGATTTGCTAGTATATTACAATAAGAAGAAGACAAACAAATAGAAAATCATGAAACAGCGCCCATTAATCTAACATATTCAACCATAAACCAATCATCAAATTCGAAAACAGAATTGAAACAATCAATTGAAATGCTATTTAATTAATCGATAAAGCAAATGAACTGAAAAAAAAACACAATATATTTTGAAACAGTCGGCAAATAAATATATCTTAAATAATCAAATTGTTGATTGAAATTAATGGATCGAATGAACAGGGAAAACCAAACCAAACCAACCTACTCAGCTCGTCCAGACTTGATCTAGAAACTTCCTTCCGGTTTCGGGTTCCACTTTATGCTGCTGAAAGTCTTTTACGTAGAGGCGCATAAATGTGTATACTGGGGGTTGAGGATAGTATGGCATTGACATATCCTTGGCAAACTGCAATTTTAATTTGTATGTGTAATATAGTAAAAACCATGAAAAAAAAATTAAACGACAAGTATCCAAAACTCAGAGAGCACAAGGAGCAGAGTTACTGGTGTAAGTTTACCTTCTTTTTTTGGGTGGGTGGGGAACCCTAATTCCCAGTTCTATTAGACCCATTAATTAACCAAAAATTAACAAGTTCAAATAAAAATAATCAGAAAAAATGATAGGCATAGAGTAATCGAAAAACAAAGCAGCGTACTCGGTTCTCCTGAACTTGTTTGAGGAAACGCTTGATGATTTCCTTGGATCTCTCAAGTGCACGATAGGTTTTCTGATAAGAATCATAACTCTCACCGGGCTCTATTTCTTCTTCGCTCGTCGAATCGTTATCGCTATCTTCTTCATCATCTATCTTTAACTTTTCCAGCTTTTCTGGCAATGGGAACCTCGGAGAGGATGCACATGGCTCTGACATTTTTCTTTTTTTCTTTTTTTCTTTTTTTCTTTCTAGGCACTTCTTCCTGATAAAGATGAGAGGAGATTCCAATTTATAACGAGAAAATGGGCCTTCTAGTCTCGTCTATCTGATGAGATTGTCTTTTATGGGCCTCTCTTCTCTCCTTTATTATCATATATATATATATATATATATATATATATATATATATACCATTAAATCAATTTTAGTTTATATATATATATATATACACGTATATATATAAGTTTAACACCGTGTATTATACAGGATTTATGAAAAATTAAATATAAAAAATATCTTTGAAAATTATAAAATTTTATATTTAAAATAAAAATTTAAAAGGATGTATTATCAATACGTGCCTTGTTTAGTTTATTAACTATTATAATTATTGATTAATATTATATTTTAATGTTTAGATTAAATTGGTTAATAATTATATTTACATACTTATAAAAATTCAAAAGATGTCATATTTTCAATACGTCTCTAATCTATATTAAATTATTTTATATCTTTATGTTTAGATTATTTTTTTTAGTAATTAAAGTTACATACTTTGAAAAACTCAAAAGGTGTCATACTCTCAACCTTCTCGCATTGTGCCATTGTCTAATAAATATTAATTAATTAATATTATTATTATATAATTTTAATTTTTTTTAATATTTAAATTGAGTTCATTACTAATATTTAGTTACATACTCAAATTATTGCAAATATATCATATATAGAATATTTAAAATTTCAAAATTAAATTATTTAAATTTTATTATAAATATAATTTATTTAATTATTTCATAAATAATTTTTTATAATTAAAATTATTTCATATGTAATTTGTCTTTTAATTAAAATAATTAATTTAGATTTTTTCTGTTAATTATATATGACTTATTTATGTTATTATATTAGAAGTTTAAAAGAAAATTATTGGATTAGACAAAGTATATAAAAAAAACTATTAAGTTAGACTAAATATAATAAAAAGAAATTATTAAATTAGGCAATATACAATAAGAGAAAAATATTAAATTAAGTATAAATTAGGACCGGATGACACATAAGCAATCGAAACACCAAAATTTTTTATTATCCAAGCGAAGCATACGAAACAGACACATACATTATAATGATTTTGCATAAATATATACTTTTTTAACACCCGTATATTATACGGAACTTATCAAAAGATAAATATAAAAAATATTTGTGATAATTATTTAATTTTAAATCTAAAATAAAAAATTAAAATAATGTATTCCCAACCCGTGCCTTGTACATGTCTAATCTATTTATTAATTATTATAAATATTAAATAATTTTGTATTTCATGTTTATATTAAATTCATTAATAGTATTAGTTACATACAAAATTTCAAAAGGCGTCACATTCTAAACCCGTGTCTAATATCTATTTTATTAATTATTATTATTAAATCATTTCATATATTAATGATTAGAATAAATTCATTAATAATTATTAGTTACATACTTTGAGATATTCAAAAGATGACATACTCTCAACCCGTGTCGCATTGTACTGATGTCTAATCAATTTTTATTAATTATTAGCATATAATTTAATATTTTTATGTTTATATTGAATACATTACTAATATTTAGTTACATACTTAAATTATTGTAAATAACTCATATTTTACCTATATATAATATTTGAAACTCCAATAATAAAATTATTTTATCAATAAAACTTATTTAATTATTATCATAATAAAGTCTGTTAACTAATATGATTTCATATGTAATTTTTATTTTAATTAAAATAACTTATTTAGATATTATCTTCTAATTATATATGACTTTTTCTATTTTTATATTAGGAGAATCAAAGGAAAGTATTGAATAAGAAAAAAATATAATAAAAGAATTAAATTAGGTAACATACAATAAAAAGAAAAGTATTAAATTAGGTAAATATTAGGCTCGGATGACATATAAGCAAACGAAGTACCAGAATTTTTTGTTTGTCAATTGAAGCATACGAAGCAGACACATAGGTTAGGAGGATTTTGCAATAATATACAGGGGTGATAACGGTACTAGCTATATGATGCAATTGTTTTGGTTCCCTCCAAAACTTTTTTCTTTCCTCAAAAGATACCTTTTTTGGCGCAAAGCCACTTTTATTAACTTTTCAACTGATTTTTTCTTAAATTAAATATCACAGTCACAATTGTTGACTTTTCAACACGGATTCAAATACTTGGCGTGTGATTTCTGAGGAGAGCAAGTCTCCTATGTGACGGTTACATGGATCATTTATCATGTGACAGAGTTCTATACCTATTCAGACCCGGATTCGATCCATTAAATTAGGTCGGACTAGGCAGATTTATTGGGTTTGGAGCTCCGTCACATGACAGAACTCGTGTGACCGTCACATTTGAGTATTTGCCTTCTGAGGTTTAATAGGGGGATTGAATTTCGAATTTTATGGCTACAAACTAGAATATTATTAATTAATATTTTGATTTTATTATCGAAATTGCTTGATGCTTTTAATTCAGATCCGTTTAAATCTATTCTATTCTATGAAATCTCTGAATTACATATTTTTGAGCCACATAAATTGAATTTTTACATCTGTGAGATTATCAAATTTATATTTTTTATATCTTATAATACATTTTAGATGACAAAAGAAACATAAAAATAAAATTAATTACAGGCCCCGAATAAAGAAGAATAAATAAAAATAAAGTATGAGAATAAATTAAATTACAGACCCTAAATATGCCTAATTTGGCAATAACACAATAAAGCATACCAAAATTAACTCTAAAATCTAATCTCCTTGCACAATTAAGCTCCAAATAATCAAGTATCATTCACACGCATGGACTTTGAAAAAATAGTTAGTTGATTCAATCCGATTCTCTCGCAGAATTAGAATCCTAAAAAAGGTAAATACATTAAATCAGACTTTTTTATTGAAAAGACATTTTCTAATGCAATAGTACCAACAAGAAACGTTCAAAAAAAAGCATCTTTAAGCAACAAATTAAAATCGAAATTGACATACATAATTAGAATCCTAAAATAGGTAAATACATTAAATCAGATTATTTTTTTTTATTGAAAAGACATTTTCTAATGCAATAGTACCAACGAGTGTTAAAAAAGCATCTTTAAGCAACAAATTAAAATAAGAATTGACATATTGAAACAATCGCAGTAGATTAAGCAACTAAATATAATATCATATTTGTTTTATAAATATCAGATTGCATACTTCTTTTTAGCATAATTAAAGACATTTTATTTGTAGACAATTAAATTCTGAGTTTTTTAAAACACTTACAAAAATCTACAAAAAAAATTTAAATACAATGTCAGTAGATTAGGCAACCAAAGATAATATCATATTTTATTTTTTAAATATCAGATTGCATACTATTTTCTATTTTAATTAAAGATATTTTATTTGTGGACAATTAAGCAGAACAGTTTTTTAATTCCAAAAACCACGAAAAGAAATCTACAAAAATGTAAAAACAGATGGATTGTCTATAACGAAGGGCTACGAAATCTGATCTTTTCTCGGTTACACAGAATTCCAAATATTCAAAATTTAGGGTTTCAACCAAGTCACCCTATAAATATAGGGTCCTATTATTTGCAAAAAGCAATTTCATTCTCTTCCGAGTGTATCTTTGTTTTCTCTCTATTTCAAAACCTGAGCAGCTAGAGTTTTTGGAACGATGCCTCCATTATTTGAACTGACCAAAGACATCGACCGAACCAACAAAAAGGCAATTAACCTTAGGGTCGTTCGATTTTTTGCTAGATCCAGATTCGATGATAAGGATCAAAAGACTTCTATGGAAATCGTTTTCCATGATTCAGAGGTAATTATTTGGATCAAATTTTATTTTTATATATAGATGCATATAGGTTCGATTTATCTACTCATTATTATTCAATTAATGTATTGAATTAAAATAAATTGTCTTTAATTACTTTAAAACAGGGAGGACGCATTACTGGGGTTATAAAAAAAATCAATGTAAAATTATTTAATAATCGAATAGTTGAAGGTCGCGTTTATGCGATTAGAAACTATTACGTAGAGAACAACACCGCAAGTTCCGCACCACGATGGCAAAATTCAAAATTATTTTTCATGCGAAAACAATTATAGTCGATGTGAAGGATGATTCTTTCCCTAATTACGTCTTTGATTCTCGTACTTTTTCAACACTAACTGACGTTAACAAAGTTGATGAGACATTACTGTTTGGTTAGTTTCTTAATATTTTCGAATAATTACAAATACATACAAATTCGGTCGTTTTTTTTTACTAATTTAGTTAAATTTCTTATTGTAAATATAATTGGAAAGGTGTCGAAAATCTGTAACCCGCATGCAAAAGAATTTATGGGAGGACGTCGAGCCAAATTGATTCAGATTATTCTCGAAGATTTAAGGTAATTTTCAGTTATATGATTTAGCATATAATTTATTATTTCATAAATTATTTGTTTGGTTTGTTTTATATATAATTAGGAATATAGGAGTTAATAATTATCTTTTGTTATCGTTTGGTATTATAGTGGTCGCTGCTTAAGTTGTACTCTTTGGGGTGAATATGTTGACCAAATCTTGGCTTTCGAAAGTGGTCTGTCTTTCGAACCCCGATGATTATTTTGCAAATGTTTCGTGCCAAGGTCTATAGAGGAAATAATAGAGCTGTTCTGATTGCAGTTTTTTTTTTTTAATTCCAAAAATTATTCTGATCTGTTTTCCAGTTTCAGCATTTTTTTATTTTTTATTTTATGATTTTAAACACTGTTTTTGTTTTTATAATTTTTAGATTCTATTTATTCTGAGGAATTTTTGATTCGGCATTTTTTATATTTTTCTATTTTTAGATTCGGTTTATTTTATGATTTTATATGCTATTTTTTTAAATATCATTTTGTTGATTTTCATTTTTTGGAAAGAATTTGATTAAAACATTCGTTAATCATCTAGAATATTTTTTGATTTGATTAAATAAAGACTAATTCTGCTGCATTTTAAAGTTTCAACAATTTATGTTTTCTAATGTTTAGTTTTTGTGTATTTTCCGAACTGAATTCAGTCTTTAATGCTATTGTATATTGTATATTTATATTTTTTTGTCTAATTGAAACGAAAAATAACTATAATTTTATAATTATAGATATTGTTACTCTATCAAAATCGTTTGAGGTGACGAAGTTGATTACTTTCGATTCGGTACCGAAAACTGTAAATTTTAAAAGCAGGTATATTTTTTGAAATATGATTAATTCAATTAGTGTTTGATAAAAACTCAATTTATTATTTATATAATAAATATTAAATTATGAATTTCAATAAATATAGAATTTCAAAGGGGTCTAATAACCCGACGAAGAGTATTAGTCGCGGTAGTTTAACACTCTCGCGTAGTGAAGTTGATGAGATTGCCTCTGGCAATGTCGTCTTCCAACCGGTCGATTACTTATATACAGTCAATGAGGTACATCTTCTTTAAAGTTGTGTTGTTCTTAGGTTTTATTTTTGATGTTTAGTTTCTCAATAGAGTACTATTTTAAATACAGTCGTACACATTTTGGGTATGTGCGATTATTAGTTCTTTTATCGATGATTGGTGATACAATGCATGCACAAAGTGCCATAGAAACTTAAAGAGGATGAGAATCAACTCAAGTGCGGGGTTTGCATGAGACAGGTTTCATCGGGCGTGTTTAGGTAATAAATTAAGTTAATAAAATAAAACAATTGACACAGTACTTAATATATTAGACAATTATTTAATATCATATTCTTTTAATATGAAGGTACAAATAAGGATTGAGGTTTTGGACTCTACGGCTAATGCATCCCTACTATGCTGGGATCGGAAGGCTAAAAAGTTTATTGGAAGGTCTTGCCATGACCTTCGGGTCGAATTTCTGGAGGTAGGACAGAAATTTTAATAGATTTTGGAGTGAGATTTTTGCATTTCAGCAACTTATTAAAAAGAAGAATAAACTAATGAGCAGTAGTATACAAATTTAATTTGGTCTTTTTTGGAAATGTAGAATCGCTCTAATGAAGATTTGCCTGAAGATTTGCTGAAACTAATTGATCAAACGGTTCTATTTAAGGTGAAGGTTAATATGGGCCAGATTCATAACGAATCAAGCGCATTTTCAGTTGTGCGATTGATTACCGACCAATCTTTAGTAGCTAAATACAACAAGTGGACCGTCGAGGAGGTTGTGAGTTAGACTAATTTTGAAATTTACAGATTTTGATAGATAGTAAAGTCTATCAAAATTTTATTTTTTTTAGATGTTTGAATTCTCTTTAAAATGTTTCGTGATTCAATTACCATTATATTTTGTTGAAGGAATCTGATGGGGCAATAGAAGGGTCAGACCTGAATTGGGTTAGAGCTAATTAGAGTTAATTGGAGTAAGAGAGCGGAAAACTGGCATGATTTA
Source organism: Phtheirospermum japonicum (assembly GCA_014905375.1). Lineage (NCBI taxonomy): Eukaryota > Viridiplantae > Streptophyta > Magnoliopsida > Lamiales > Orobanchaceae > Phtheirospermum > Phtheirospermum japonicum. The sequence goes on from BMAC01000171.1 coordinate 282,572, forward strand.
AAGAAAGGTCTGGTTAAGCCTCTTTTAAGGAAAGCTGATTTAAAGAAAGATGGTCATAGCTCGGGATCTCTCCTGACATGGCCCCTTTTAAAGAAATATTACTAAAGCCTGTGACCTCTCTTGAGCCGAGGGAGAGCCTTGCTGAGAAAGCTCCAGACCAAGATCAGATCTGACATTGACACTGAGTAAGAGAGAAAGAAAAAGGAAGACTTGGAGAAAGGAAGACCTGTTCTTCTGATCCCTAGCCAAGAGACAAGTGGGACCACTTGTCAGAATTGGTTGTGTAACGGCCCGTGATTCGCGGCATGTGCTCCTGAGATCCCGACTGGGGTCCCCACTAGGAAGAAGCTATAAATATCTCAGCCCCAAGGCTGAGAGAGGTAGGTCATTCTTTGAGCATTCCTTCTTCTTTTCCTAGAAAACACCTCAAACGCTTACTGACTTAAGCATCGGAGAGGTTTCCACCGGAAAACCACCGGTGGTCCTTCCTAACTTGTGTTTGTAGTGCAGGTCGGGAAGGTGTTCAGGTTTCAGGTGTGGTTCCAGACGTTGGTCATTTTTGGGCTGGAACAAATTGGCGCCGTCTGTGGGAAAGGATCAAGCTAAGGCGTGTGTATGGCTTCAGATTGATTGAGATGTAATTTGGTGGGTGAGCTTGGTGGTACTCCCAGCTCCGCCGCGCCATGGGGTTGATTGCAATTAACGACACCATCTGCAGGAGGGCCAGGAGGCACAGAGCCATCGGCAGCGGCTGCCCCAAATGTTACGCCATCCCCTCCTGGCAGATCCGCGACGGCCACCGACGGATCTTTCAATGAGTCTTTTCTCTTACAGCTGTCGGAGCTCATCGGCAAGGTTGTGGAGGCGGCTGTGGAGAAAAAGTTCGTAGAGATGTCGACTCCATCGTCCAACGTGCCACCAGCAAGAACTGTGCCGGTAATGGAAACAGAGCCGCTGCGTGGCCAACGCGTGGATCGGACTGCTCCTCAGGACAGAGAAGAGCATTTCTCCACCTCTGACAGCGAGACCTCAAGCCAGGCTAATCCAGGTCTAGCTGAGCAGATGCAGATCTTGCAAAAAAAGGTGCGGGAGTTTAAGAAGAAGATGACGAGCACCAGCACGGTACCGACACGACGAGGTACCCCATTCACGGAAGAGGTGATGCGCAACGAAGTGCCAGCCTCATACCGGTCTCTGGGTTTTGAGTATAATGGGACCACGGATCTATGGGACCATCTGAGTAGATTTGAAATTGCGGCAGCTGTACACAAGTTTTCAGATGCGGTTATGTGCCGGGTCTTCCCAATGACTTTCACTAAATCAGCCCAGCTCTTGTTTTGCCAGCTGCCGCCGAGATCTATCAGCAACTTTGACGAATTCAGCTCGGCCTTCCTGCACCAGTTCACGAGCTGTAGGAAATACCAGAAAATGCCACTTGAACTTTTTAGCCTGAAGCAGAAAGAGAATGAGAGCCTGCGTGCCTACATTAATAGGTTTACAATGGCTAAGTTAGAGGTGCCGTCTGCGTCTGAAGAGCTGTTTGGTGAATGCTCTGGTGTAGGGTCTTAGGAGAGGAGAATTTTTTCAATCGCTGGTAGTGAAACGAACTCTGAAATTTGGAGAGCTCCTGGAGAGAGCGGAAAAGTATATCCATTTTGTAGAAGCTTTGAAAATCAAGGAAGAAGGGGAGAAAAAGCGAGAGAGATACGATAGAGACGAAAGGGCAGCGGTGAAGAAGCCAAGGCCAGATCTGTATGGGGGGAGACCTCGTTTTGATAGATATACCCCTTTTGCGACACCGCAGGGTGAAATTCTGCAAGCAATAGAGAGGCACCTAGAGCTGAAATGGCCCAAGACGTACTCGCAAAATCCTAGGAAGGAAAGTTCGGACCGATTCTGCCATTTCCATAATGAATATGGGCACAGTACCGATGAGTGTACGCATTTGAAAGATGATCTGGGGAGAATGGTTCAGGAAGGGCACCTAAAAGAGTACGTTCGCATGAGGAAAGAAGAAGCCAGATCTGGTCGTAGCGGCTATGATCGTGCTCTATAAAACAAAAGAGATCAGGATAAGGGGCGAGCTGAAGGAAGAAGAACTGATCAAGCCCAGGTCATTCAAGGAGAAATCCAGATGATTACAGGCAGAGAACTGGAAGAGCATTCTAAGAGGATGCAACATAGTTATGTCCGAGCTGCGAAAGATCTGGTTAGGAAGTCACGAGAAGTCGGGCAAATGGCGTCTGCGCCAAATATCTGCTTTGGATCAGAGGATGGTGATGGCATCCTGGCTCCCCACATGGACGCCTTAGTTATAACGGCCACTATCGCCAATTATAATGTAAGGCGAATTTTCGTGGATACAGGGAGCTCTGCTGATATTTTGTTCTTTGATTGCTTTAAACAGTTGAAGTTGGATGTCGAGTTGGAGGAGGTGACCACCTCCTTAGTCGGGTTTGCAGGGGGGGCCCTGAAACCCTTAGGGGCGGTCAGGCTCCTCGTGACGTTGGGGGAAGAGCCGTATAGGGTGACTAGGACGGAGCATTTTTTGGTGGTGGATGCGCCATTTTCTTATAATGTTATGCTTGGCCGACCTTCTCTAAGCCAGTTCCAGGCTGTTATCTCGGTTTTCCACATGAAGATGAAATTCCCTACGGAGGACGGAACAGGCGAGGTGAGAGGTGATCAATACGCATCACGAAAGACGTATGATGAATGCATCAAAAGGAACAGTGAGGAGGAAAGGCAGAGTAAAAAAGCTCGGGTAGAGCTGCCAAAACAAGACCTGGCTAGAAGAGAGGAAGGGCTGATGTTAATAGAGGTTATCCCACGAGATGAGAGTAGAGTCCTTCGTGTAGGAATGACACTCAGTCCAGAGGTCTTGACAGACCTGGTGACTCTGTTGAGAGATAGTACGGATGTGTTTGCTTGGTCTCCCCAAGATTTGGTAGGGATTGACCCATAGGTGACAGAGCATCGCCTTAACATCAGTCCAGATATGAGGCCAGTAAAGCAAAAGAAACTAAACTTTGGGCTTGAGAAAGAGGCCATAATTGAGGCCGAGGTGGAGAAATTACTTAAGGCCAAACACATCCAGGAAATCCAATTTCCAGAATGGCTCTCCAATGCCGTGCTGGTTCCCAAAACTCAAGAGGATTGGCGAATGTGTATTGATTTTCGTGATCTCAACCGTGCCTGCCCAAAGGGACACTACCCACTCCCGAGGATTGATCAACTTGTTGACTCTACTTCTGGATGCAAACTCCTAAGTATGATGGACGCTTCGCAAGGCTACCATCAGATCAGGCTTGCAAAGGAGGATTGGAAGAGAGTTAGCTTTATCACCCCGAAGGGAACTTACTGTTATGTGGTCATGTCATTCGGGTTAAAATACGCTGGTGCCACGTATCAGAGGTTAGTGGATAAAATGTTCAAAGAGCAGCTCGGACGAAACATCGAGGTGTACGTGGATGTTATGTTGGTCAAGAGTGTCAAAGCAGCCTCTCATGTGGAAGATCTGAAGGAAACATTCGCTACCTTGAGGAAGTACAGAATGAAGCTCAACCCCAAGAAATGTGCTTTTGGGGTACGAGCTGGTAAATTCTTGGGATACATGGTTATAGAGAGAGGCATTGAGGCCAACCCAGAAAAGGTGAAAGCAATTATGGATATGCAGGCACCTAGAAATGTCAAAGAAATGCAGTGCCTAGCAGGTCGAATCAATGCCTTAAGTCGGTTTGTTTCCCGATCCGCAGAGAAAAGTTTACCATTCTTTCAAGCCTTGCGAAAGAAGACCAAATTCCAATGGAACAATGACTGTGAGGAGGCGTTCAAATTGCTGAAGGAGCATCTGGCCAGCATGACCTTGCTCACAAAACCTGTCCAGGGAGAGCCTTTAATATTGTACTTATCGGTCGGGCAGCAGGTGGTCAGCTCTATCCTACTCCGAGAAGAAGGCAAGATACAGAAGTCGGTCTATTACTGGAGCAAGGTCTTGCATGACGCCGAGATGAGGTATGTGGAAATAGAGCGAGCAATGCTATCTCTGGTGGGCACAACTCGCAAATTACGCCCATATTTTCTTTCTCATAGCATAATCGTGCGGAAAAACCTGCCATTGAAAGCTATCATGGATAAGCCAGAGGCGTCGGGGAGGCTGGTCAAATGGATAATTGAGCTTAGTGAATTTGACGTCGCGTTTAAGACCAGGACGACCATTAAAGCCCAGGCACTAGCTGACTTTATGCAAGAAATGACCAGCTCTTCCGACGAAAAGCAAGAGTGGGCAATTTTTACGGATGGTTCTGTAGGAGTAGTTTTGATTGACTCAGTGGGTGTAGCCACTGAGTATGCCATATGCCTGAATTACGTTCTGTATAATAATGCGGCCGAGTATGAGGCCCTCTTGAGAGGAGTCCAGATGGCTAAGGATTTGGGGGCAGAGCAGGTATGCGCAAGGGTGGACTCTCAGCTGGTTTGTAAACAAATAAATGGGGATTTTGAGACAAGGGAGGAGAATATGCAAAAATACTTAGCCAAATTCAGAGAGTTGGCTAAAGATATGAAAACCCTGACAGTCTTACAAATCCCTTGAGAAGAAAATGGAAGAGAAGACTATTTGGCCAAGGTTGCAAGTTCGGCCGTAGAATGCCGAGAAAGGACAATAACATTACTAAGAGCGGATGCAGAGCTCGGTACAGACCAGATCTGTTCGGTAAGTGAAAGAGATGATTGGCGCTCTCCTATCATTGCTTACATAGAAAAAGGAGAGCTGCCAGGGGAGAAGAGAGAAAGAGTGAAAGTAAGAGTTAGATCTGCTCATTTTTGTCTGGTCAAAGGAACTCTATTTCGGCGTGGGTTTGGACGACCTTTGTTGCGATGTCTGGGTTCAGAGGAGGGCACCCAGGTCCTCAAAGAAGTTCACGAAGGTTGTTGCGGTAATCACATGGGGGCGAGGGCCCTGGCTATAAAAATACTAAGGGCTGGCTATTTCTGGCCATCACTGAGGAGAGAAGCTGAGGTTTTCGTAAAAAAGTGCAAAAAATGTCAAAAGATGTCCCCCTTGACTCAACAACCGGCGGAAGAGCTGATGACAATGAACTCTCCTTGTCCTTTCGAGAAATGGGGGATCGATCTGGTTGGTCCATTCCCAATGGCTCCAGCTCAGAAAAGGTTCCTAATTGTAGCCATTGACTATTTCAGCAAGTGGGTTGAGGCAGAAGCTCTGGCTAAAATAACGGAAGAYGCGGTGATGGGCTTCATCTGGAAAAATATTGTYTGTCGCTTRGGCYTGCCAAGGGTYATGATATCAGARAATGGTACCCAGTTCATGGGGGCTAAAATTAAAGCCTGGTGCGCCATGATGAAAATTCAGCAGCATTTCACATCTGTCTATCACCCACAAGCAAATGGCCAGGTCGAGGTGACTAATCGTATCCTGGTTCAAGGGCTCAAATCGCGGTTGGAGAGATATGGAGGAAAATGGGTGGAAGATCTGAATGCGACACTTTGGGCATATCGCACGAACCCTAAAGAAAGCACGGGCGAAACCCCCTTTAGTCTGATATATGGCATGGACGCCGTTGTTCCTGTGGAGATCAGCCTTGAAACTCACCGCAGAGCTACGATGAAACGCAGAATAAAGCATTAGTGCAAGACGCATTAGATCTAATTGAGGAGAAAAGAGATCAGGCAATGGTGAAAATAGAACATATACGGGGACGTATCCGAGCAGCTTACAATAAAACGGTCTGTAAGAGATGCTTCCAAGTGGGAGACCTGGTTCTGAGGAGAGCTGATTTAGGAAAGACTAAAGGAAAATTGGATGCCGCATGGCAAGGACCGCTCCGCGTTGTTCAGACCTTACCGGGGGGCGCGTATAAGTTAGAGGAGCTGGATGGAACCGAGATTCCCCGTGCTTGGAACATTATTAATTTACAAAAATTTTATGCATCATTGTAATCCTTGATATTTATCTATCTTATTGAATAAAATTGTAGGTTATCCTCGTTTTATTGGTCTAGGTATGCGTTCATAATCAAGCCAGGATTGGCTAAGGGCAGCTGCCCATGATTTTGCCTGACCTAATTATCAGTTTAAGCCAGGATTGGCTAAAGGGCGGATGCCCTTGATTTTGCCTGACCTGATTGTCAGTTTAAGCCAGGATTGGCTAAAGGGCGGATGCCCTCGATTTTGCCTGACCTGATTGTCAGTTTAAGCCAGGATTGGCTAAAGGCGGATGCCCTCGATTTTGCCTGACCTGATTTTCAGTTTAAGCCAGGATTGGCTAAAGGCGGATGCCCTCGATTTTGTCTGACTTGATTGTCAGTTTAAACCAGGATTGGCTAAGGGAGGACGCCCTAAATTTTGCCTGACCTGATTATCAGTCTAATCCAGGACTAGCTAAGGGTGGATACCTTCGATTTTCTTTTTCTGAAATAAACCATTGAATATTTTAACTTGCCTGAACAGGTATCCTAGGATGACCTGCATTAGTGCCTGACCTATTTGTCAGCCCAAGACTTGTGGGAAAACAGCTCTGGATGATCAGATTCTAGATCAGACTCGGCTAAAATCAGAGATCTAAGAAGGTAAGTCCAAAAATACAATCGCGCATTGTTTGAGCAAATAAGGTCGATCAAAAGGACAATATTTTGAGAAAACTCGAGCCTACTATGATATTCTGGAAAAGGAGAAAACCGCATAAATAAAGCAGAGAAACCAAGATTGGAATGGCTAAATGAGCAGAAATTCAGACAAGTTATACTTTCATTTTCACCAAAACTCAAAAAAGATACAAGAGCGGATTGCACACACCTTCCAGGAAGGATTGGCAATTTTGATTACAGAAATTGAAGGAAACAAAAAATAAATAGGTGTTCATCTGGGAGAAGACCTCCGATCTGAGGCTAGAGCCCGGCGGACACGCCAAAGCTCACGTTTCATTTCGTGCAGACGACGACGATATTTGTCAGACCGATCGGCAAGCGCGTGAGCTTCGCCGACGACGACAGTGAGACGATTCACTGACTCGATCGAGTCTGCCCTCTCTTCTTGCAATTGACGATTTATCTGGTGGAGCTCGGCCCACTCCTTCTTGTAATGACGCTTTTTCTGCCTCTTCCTCTATAGAAGGCAGTAGAGGTAGCCAATTTTTTCCTTGAGTAAGGTCAATTGATCGAAAAGTTTAAATTTCTTGATGACCAAAGAAATGTTCTTTCGTTTTACTATGTCGAGTTCTTCGAGAAGAGGAGAAGAGGCCATTGCAGAAAGTTGAGAAGGAAAGAAAATCAGGCACATATTTAAAGAAAGAAAGCACATGTAAAGGGAATCAAAAGTACTAGGGTTTCCGGAAAACCAGGAAACCCTAGAAATCAAAAGTCACAACAAGACAAAGCATGGAAATATTATTAAAATTTCAAATTCCAATACAAATTTCCAAGACAAAAAAAATCAAACCAGACACAGAGGATAACAATGGGTCTGAATCAAAAGAAAACATCCACACATTCTAAGTCCCAGCCTCCAGCTCAGCATCAAGCTCCGCAGCCAATTGGTCGACAGCATCCTCAGACAGAGCACCTGGAGAGGCCCCGCCTGGAAGCTCACCCAAACCTGCAAAGGTTGGGGAGGGAGAAGAGTCAGGCAGAGGAATCACGGCAGGAGCCAGGTCTGGCCGAGGCTGCTCAAGCGGGGAAGAATTGAGGATTGAGAAAATGTGTTCAGCAAACTCTGCGGGTCCGGCCAAGTGAAGGTGATCCTGCTCGGGGACATAGGAGAATGAGGAGGGCTCGGGAGGGCTCTTCAGGGGTAGAGCTCGATTGAAAGGGATCCTAGGATTGGCCTGGGCCCATTTGGCCTGTTCGTCCAAGTCGAAGTTGTGATAAGCAACTGCCTCCGGAAAAAGCAGAGAGTACAACTCCTTGGAGCCCCGAAAAGCTTTCTGCGCCGCCTCCCTACTAGCCTGCACCAGTCACAAGCCCTCTTCAGAGTTTAAAAATTCAATCCTCCATTTATCCTTCGCCTTAGCTAGGGTCTCGTCTGCCAAGCTCCTCGCCTCCGCAAGAGCTTCATCCCTCGCCTCTGAATGAGCTATCTCCAGCATCTTGTCTTGAGCCTTTTTCATCTCGGCCAGCTCTCCCCTCGCTTGCTTTGTCTCGGCTATCCTCTCCTTAGCCAGCGCGTGAAAACACTTCATCTGCTTGAACAACACCTTATTCTCCTTAACAACATCAAACTGTATCAGGTACTTAGTCACACAGGTGGCCAGAAGGTTCTTCTTGGCTGAGGCTTAATTACCAAATCGAGAATTAAAACTAAAACAAGGACAAAACAAAAACAAAAAAGCAAGAAGCACTCACCCTAGCTTCATCCTAGCACCAGGATTTTAGGAGTTATTTATCGGTCATCTTTTCCAACACCGTGAGGTCTGCCGGATACACCTGCCTGAGCATATGCTGGACCGCCACCTCCCCCGAGTAGTCTAGGATGGAGTTGATGGTGGGAGGCTCACTGCAGATGGTCAGAGGGACAACAGGGACGACTGCACTGCTTCAGGTAACTCGAGGTCGCTTAGACAATGGAAGCGTGTCCTCTTCAGACCCGGAAGAGGGATCCCTGGTCGTGATGGGAAGTGACCTGGAAGGGCTAGAGCTCGAGATCAGGGGGGAGGGAAAACCTTGCCCCTGGGAGGCTGAAGATAAGCCTGTACCCTGAGTGGCTTGTTCGGGGGCTGTTTCTTGTCCTTTCTTCGATGCCGCCTCAAACATCATGCGCATCATCTTCTCTGAAAAAAAGGAAAGGAGTGTAAAAATAAGTTTAGAAAACTCAGAATGTAAATCGGATATAACTGGGATAAAAGGAAGTTGTACCGATCTCTGAGGGTAAGGGGTTCGTTTCCACCTCTCTATCATTAAAAAGATTCAAAACTAAAGGTTGGAGTAGCTCGGAAACATTGACAGGGTTATCGTTAAGGGTAGATATTACCTTTTGGATATAGTATGACCTATCTGTTGAGGAAATGGGTGGATAATAAGGCATTTTTTCGATGGGTTTAGGGTCAAAACCCCAATCCCTAGAACAGTAGGTGAAGAAGAATTTCTTTCGCCAATCTTTGTTTGAAGTGGGGAGTTTGTAAAGGAAATGGACACCAGGTCTAGTTGTGAGATAGAAACAGCTCGGGAAAGAGCTCTTCACCTGGAAGAGCTGAACGAAAGTATGAGCTGTTGGAGCCAGACCTGCATAACATGGCCAGATTATAACAAACCATGATCCTAAAGGAATTGGGTACGAATTGAAAAACAGGAATTTTGTATATTTTAGCTATCTCCAGAATTTGAGGGCTCACGGGTAAGCATAAACCCGCTTGGAATTGATCAACGTAAAAGGGTAGCCAGCCGGCCGGCGCCTGGCAAGCAAGAATGCCTCCCAGAGGTCAGAGGAGATCATATGGATCGGAAATTTTATATTTGTATCGTATCTCCTCCACCATCCGTTCACTAAGGATGGACGGAATTTTAGGGTGGTCAGGCACCGCCGGAGGGTACTCCAGGCTTCCGGAAGATGAGGAGATGGCCATCGGGGCAGTGGAAGGAGATAGGGCAGATGAAGGGGTGGCCGCTGCCGGAGAGGCAGATGGAGAAGATGAAGAAATCTCCATCGGCTTCGGTACGATGGACGGCGGAAGAAAAGAGATCTCTCCCGCCGGAGAAATGGCGGCGGGAGGAACCCCAGAAGAAAGAGATGCCATTATCAAAAAATTAAAGAAGAGTAAAGATGGAAAGAGTACATGATGTACAGGAGTTTGCCAGAAAAGACAAGTCGGAGATGATTTGTTAAGTCAGAGAGGTCCACCGGAGTGATCAAGGGAAAAACAGAGAAAACTTAGAGAGTTTTGGGAAGACAAAGTATGAAAGTGAGAGAAAGTAAAGTCCAGTGGGAACAAAAGAGAGATTAGATAAATTCAAAAAATGGAAATCGATAAAGGCGGGATCTGATGGGATTTTCGCATTTAATGACTGGTAGAGGAACAGTACCCTAGGTGGTGAACTGGAGCATCAACCGTCCTAGACTAGGGCTAACGTGGCAGTACTTAGGAGACGTAAGGGTTTGGTAACCGCTTGGGAAATGAACCGACACCACTAAGGCCAATAATGAAGCATGGTTGTCAAGAGGATTTCTAGGGATCCGTTCCAGTACGAGAAGTATTAAAAGAGTGGGACCCTGTGAAATTAAAAGACCTCAGAAAAAGTCAGCTCTACCCCAATTACTAGCGGGGGGAGGAGTTGATGGGGCAATAGAAGGGTCAGACCTGAATTGGGTTAGAGCTGATTAGAGTTAATTGGAGTTAGAGAGCGAAAAACTGGCATGATTTAAAGAAAGGTCTGGTTAAGCCTCTTATAGGGAAAGCTGATTTAAAGAAAGATGGTCATAGCTCGGGATCTCTCCTGACCTGGCCCCTTTTAAAGAAAGATTACTAAAGCCTGTGACCTCTCCTGAGCTGAGGGAGAGCCTTGCTGAGAAAGCTTTAAACCAGGATCAGATCTGACATTGACACTGAGTAAGAGAGAAGGAAAAAGGAAGACTTGGAGAAAGGAAGACCTGTTCTTCTGATCCCTAGCCGAGAGACAAGTGGGACCACTTGTCAGAATTGGTTGCGTAATGGCCCGTGATTCGCGGCATGTGCTCCTGAGATCCTGGCTGGGGTCCCCACTAGGAAGAAGCTATAAATATCTCAGCCCCAAGGCTGAGAGAGATAGGTTATTCTTTGAGCATTCCTTCTTCTTTTCCTAGAAAACACCTCAAACGCTTACTGACTTAAGCATCGGCGAGGTTTCCACCGGAAAATCACAAGTGGTCCTTTCTAACTTGTGTTTGTGGTGCACGTCGGGAAGGTGTTCAGGTTTCAAGCGTGGTTCCGGACGTTGGTCATTTTTGGGCTGGAACAGAATCGGACTTTTTGACACTAACTCAAAGGGAGGAGACCGACAATGATATGTATGCGTTACCTTGGGTAGGCTCATGTGTGAATTGACTTGCATACACTCGAGAAAAATGTCAAATACAAAAGAAAGCTAGAAACACAAAGAAACTATAAGCTAATTGAGAACCTTAACCAAGCCGAGTCACAACGACGCCATTTTGTTTTAATGTTTTTTTGGTGTGTGGTGTATAGAAAAGATTTGTGTGTCTTGGTACTATCAGAATTCGATTGATTTGTGCAAATCAATGAGTTTTTAGCTTGTGAAAATTGAAGGAAAAATGAAAATAAACGAGAAACTATGACTATCTACGAAAAGTAAAGCAAGTATTTTGGATGCCTCATGCGTATGCCATATTGAGATATCAAGCATTAATCTAAATAAGCAATAAAAAGTAAAGAAACAACAAGGTACAAGCACGAAAACCTAAGGTACAACTATACATGCATGATCATAAAAACTTAAATAATGTAAATCAACGAAAATCGAAAGCACCAATGAAAGAGCAATAAAAGTTGACGTGAAAGTTAAAAACTTTTCAAAAAATAACTAAAAATGAAGAGTAGTCTAGGATTCAACATAAAATCATGCATGAAAATAAAAACCAAAATAAAACATATGGAATACTTAAAATAAAAATGATCAAGAACCCGATCTATAATCAAGGTGTGTCACTCACCTATATTCCATAAATCAAATCACAAATCTAACAATAAATCTAAGAGCTAAGGTAAAATGCATAAATTGAAGAACAATCAAGAAATTGAAGAACAAGGAAGAAAATAATGAAAAACTTACTTGAATTAATAAAGAGGATCCAAAAACATGAGTGAAATTACAAAGCAAATAAAATCCAAGTGATGACTTGAATTCTTCTTGAGCTTACAAACCCAAGGAAAAGTTTGAAATTAAATCTAAGATCTAGAGAGAGAAATTAAATCCTAAACCCATGCCAGATTTGGGAGGAGAGTGGATGTCTTTGTTGGGGAAAGATGTGGGGTTTATATAGAGGTTCGCAGGGGCAAAATCATTAAAAACACCATAAATCCCAGACATACAATCAATCAGCAGCAGTGCAATCTATCGACTGACTGTCGATCGATAGGTTGGTAGTCGATCGACTGCCTTGCTGTTGAAATGGGTCAGCCTCTGTTGTTCAGCCGATTTGGGCCGTTCTCAATCGATCGACTGCATGTCGATCGACAGGTTGGTAGTCAATTCGGGATGCTTTCGCCTTGACTTTCTCGTTTTCCGCTTCATTTTGGGCCTCAATGCCTTGGCTCGAACCTAGGCACATGTCGGTACATCTTGGCGCGAATCTAATTCATTAAGCCACCTACAAAATTTTAGAATTTTGAACTTCAAAACCCAAAAATCACACAAACATCATCAATATCATATACATAAAGCTCTAAATAATAAAACTAGAAAATAACCTAATAACCTAATGAAACTCGACTCAACATCACTAAAAACGACACTAAACCCTAATTAAAAATACTATAAAAATACCACAATTACATGCAAAACACATTTGTAGTTTTGAAAATCAGATGAAAATCATAGTTTGTGAAATTATATGCATTGATTGATTTTAAATTGAAATAATTGAACATGACACCTGTTCAGAGGAGGAGGTTACTACTCTGATTAAAAAATTCGAAGCCATGGAGTTGGATGGTGAGAGTTCAACCGTAAGGAAGTTGATGTTCAATAGTGAGGGGATAGCTTCCACTTCATCGAAGACGTCTAGGGTTCTCTCTAAGAATGGAAAATCAGTGCGCAAGGAAGTCCTAAACTTCGAAGAAGGCTGCGAGGCTTGGAATGATGAGGAAGATGATGAACCAATAATTAGTGGAATTGTGCAAGAAGATGAGGAAGAGAACATTTCTTAACTATTTATTAAACTATTATTTCTTCAACTTTTTTTTTATTATTCAGTTAGTATTTCTTTGAATATTGCTATTGGGAATTTAGATTTGAGGTTTTATATTCCTTTTTGGATTTAAGTTGAGGGAGAATGCATTTTATGCTTAAAAAGTATTCATGTGATTTAAAATCTTATATTTTTCGGATTTTATATTACTTAATAACATCGTTCTATTATTATTAACTTTTGTGTTTAGATAACTATTACAAATAATAGTCTTTTATGTGAATGTATATTGATTCATCTTTTTTACATATTTTACTATAAAATACTAGTCTTTAATAGCGTCAACCATTTATAAAAATCTTTAATAAGAAATATTGAAGTAGTTTATAATATTGTTGCCTAATCAATTAATTTGATTTTACGTTTTCAATTTTTTGGCAGACTGTCCTATAATCTAAAGTAGAAATTATTAATCAACCAAAACATACATCAAATAAAATAAGTAAATAATTTACAATCACTAAAATTATACACATACACATTTGCATAACATAATTTAATAAAGTACAGAAAATAAACGCATGCACTAATCATCGCCGATTTTAACGAATGATTGATGTAAAATAAATCAACTGATAATAATTGAGTACACTTTTAAGTTGTGAACAATATTTTATGAACGTCGGCCTTCATATGAAATTTCTTGAATTTAAATGATAAAATTGAAATAGTTATTTAAACTTTTTTCATTATATAAATTTTGTTGAAAAATAAAAAATATTAGACATGGACAACTTCTCGATATTTCTTAATATACAAGTATTTTTTTAAAATAAAAAAAAAGATACGGAAAAGCAAGATATTTAAAAGTTGTAGATTTTTTGAACAATAAAAATTCTAGGATATTAAATATAAGGAAATATTTCTTTTTGAAAAGATCATAAATTATCGGTATTTCTTAATATACAAGTTGTATAAATTCGATAAAATTATTCAATTATTATGTTCCATAAATTGTAGAAAATATAATAAAAGAGATTCTAAAAATATAATTTCAACTTAAATTTCGGTAAAAAATTAAATCATATAGATTCAATATTGAGAAGTTTGTGAAATATATTTAAAATTAGAAAAGAATTTATTATATTTTGCAGGTAAATCATCTTGGTATGTTAACAAGTAATTTCTATTTTTAAGAATCCTGATAACTGAAGATTCTATTTAGAAGATAAATAATATGGTTATCTTTTAACTATTAAATATAATTCGTATCTTACCGATTTGCAAAAGATTTATTTTAATTATCTCTCTGTGTGCCTATAAGATTATCTATAGTTGACCCTAACATCATAAATTTTACTGCTGCGTAGCAGTTCAGTGTAATAGGGTTACAATTCTTAAAAAAAATAAACACGCATACACACACAACTGAACATTTGAATATCAACATAGAACGGGTAATCAATATTTGGAGGAGCGCATTAGGGGTAAACAATATGAGGAGGAAGACCGATATCATACGGAAAAGAGCACAAACAAACATCATAATGGTAGGTAATTCTTTTTTTTTAATTATGCTTTAAGCTGAATATAAGTAAGAATCTGTCGTACTTGTTTTCCTGTAACCCTTTAAATCTGCAGTTTAGAAACCACGCAAATTAATATTGTATTTATATGTTATTAAGTTTTTCTGAAAAACTTAAAAGGAATCATATGCATAAATTGTCTTTTACTTATTTAAGTGCAGTCCTATGAGTTGTTTTTCCTGAGATGTGTGGCTTTGCTAGTTATCTACAACCTGTGATACAGCAAATACACAGTTAGTATTTAGTTGTACTTTATTAAGTATAAATTCTATTTGTGTATAAGTATATTAGTTTGAATTCTATTACTTATTGTAAAAGGAAAAGCATAAGGAGAAGACATAAAAGAGAGACGAAGGAAGGCGGTAGAAATTAGGGTTCTCTTATTCATCAAAGACTCCTTTTATATTGGGTATCAATTACATGTTTCCATAATACATAAAGATAAAAAATACCTAAATTGTCCATCATCAGTTACTTATTGATGAAGGCACACTAATTGTGATTTTCCTTCAACACTCCCCCTTGTGCCAAGTCAAAGGGTGAAATGGTGTTTTATTGTTGCCTCGTTAAAACCTTGCCAAGTAACAAAACCCAATGGGAAAAATAAAACTTAATCTAAGGAAAAAGAGTACACTACAAAAAAAATCAAAATTTCCGAGGGATTTTTCCCTCGGAAATAAGCAAAAATCCCTCGGTTTTGGTTAAACCGAGGGAAATTCCGAGGGAAAAATTCCCTCGAAAAAACCCTCCTCGGAAATCGGTTCCGAGGGAAATAAATCCCTCGGAATTACAAAACCGAGGGAATTCCGAGGGAATAAATTTTCAAATATTTTTTTATTATAATTGATTTATTTCTTTGACTTTTCTTTAATTGCTTTTTTCAATTTTTTGGGAATTTTAATAATTAAACAAGAATTAAAATTAAAACAAAAAATAAAAATTAATAAAAAAAATTAAAAAATTAAAAATACCGAGGGAAAGTTCCCTCGGAATTTTGAAAAATCCGAGGGAATGGGACTCCCTCGAAATCCGAGGAAATATTCCCTCGGATTTCCGAGGAATTGTCCGGTAATGGTTCCGAGGGAAAAAATC
>BMAC01000171.1:314114-325891 GCA_014905375.1 Phtheirospermum japonicum
ATCCGTCCATAGCCAATCCTAGCTTAAACTGACAATCAGGTCAGGCAAAATCGAGGACATCCGTCCTTAGCCAATCTTGGCTTAAACTGACAATCAGGTCAGGCAAATCGAGGACATCTATCCATAGCCAATCCTAGCTTAAACTGACAATCAGGTCAGGCGAAATTGAGGACATCCGCCCTTAGCCAATCCTGGCTTAAACTGACAATCAGGTCAGGCAAAATCGAGGACATCCGTCCATAGCCAATCCTGGCTTAATTATGAACACGTACCTAGACCGGTCAAACGAGAATAACCTGCAATTTTATTCAATAAGGTAGATAAATATCAAGGAATTACAACTATGCATAAAAATTTTGTAAATTAGTAATGTTCCAGGCACGGGGGATCTCGGTTCCATCAAGATCTTCTAATTTATACGCGCCCCCTGTTAAGGTCTGGACGACACGGAGCGGTCCTTGCCATGCGGCATCCAATTTTCCTTTTGTCTTTCCTCAATCAGCTCTCCTCAGAACTAGGTCTCCTACCTGGAACTGCCGTTTGACCATGGATTTATCGTAAGTTGTTTTTATTCGCCCTTTAATATGTGTCATTCTGACAGCAGCTCTTTCTCTTTTCTCCTCCACCAAGTCCAAAGCATCTTGAACTAATAGCTCATTCCGTTCTTCGACAAAATTCTGTACTAGGTGAGTTTCCATGGTAATTTCGGCGGGCACCACAGCATCCATTCCATAAACCAGGCTGAAAGGCGTCTCTCCTGTGCTTTCCTTGGGATTAGTTCTATATACCCATAGAATTGAATTCAACTCATCCACCCATCTGCCCCCAGCTCTGTCCAAACGTGTCTTGATCCCTTGTACCAATATGCGATTGGTGACCTCTACCTGGACCGTTAGCCTGGGGGTGGTAGACAGATGTGAAGTGCTGGTCAATTTTCATCTTCGTACACCAAGCTCTGATTCTGGTACCCATGAACTGGGTGCCATTATCCGAGACGAGGACTCTGGGGACGCCAAACCTACACACCACATTTTTCCACAAGAACTTCATGACCGCATCCTCTGTAATTTTAGCCAAGGCCTCAGCTTCCACCCATTTGCTAAAATAATCGATTGCCACTATCAGAAATTTCTTTTGGGCGGGAGCCGTGGGGAAGGGGCCGACCAGATCAATTCCCACTTAGAAAAATGGGCAAGGAGAGCTCATCACCATGAGTTCTTCTGCAGGCCTATGTATCAATGATGAGTTCTTCTGGCACTTTTCACATGTTCGCACGAAATCCTCTGCCTCCTTTCGCAGCTGTGGCCAGAAGTACCCCGCTCGCAAGATCTTACTCGAGAAAGCTATGGGCACCCATGTGGTTGCCGCAACATCCCTCGTGGAATTTCTAAAGGACAAAATCTCCTTCTCCTCGGCTCAAGCATTTTAAGAGGGGTTGTCCAAATCCTCTTCGGAATAGCTCTCCCTTGACAAAACAAAATCTAATAGCCCTGGTTCGTATCTTTGCTGACTCCTTCTTGTCCTCTGGCAGGAGTCCCTTTTCTAAATACGCCTTTATGGAAAGCGCCAGTCATCTCCTTCTACTACTGAGCACACCTGCTCTGTTCCAAATTCTGCATCTGCCTTCAGCAAGGTAATCACTCTTTCCCTGCAATCTGTAGCTGAGCTAGCTACTTTTGCTCAAATAGTCAGCTCTTCCATTTTCTTCTCTAGGGATTTGCACAACTGTCAGGGATTTCATGTCCTTGGCTAATTCTCTAAACTTGGCCAAATATCTCTGCATGGTATCCTCCCTTGTCTCAAATTCTCCACTTATCTGTTTTCAGACAAGCTGAGAATCCAACTTAGGCACAGATCTGTTCAGCTCCTAGATCTTGTGCCATCTGAACACCTCATAGGAGGGCTTCATATTCTGCCGCGTTATTAGATAAAGCATGATTTAAACATACTGCGTACTCACTTGACACTCCTGCCAGGTCTATCAAGATAATTCCTGCCCCAAAGCCCTGGTTACTGACAGAGCCATCTGTGAAGACTGTCCATTCCTTCACCTCGTCAGGAGGGCTAGCCATTCCTTGCATAAAGTCAACCAATGCCTGATCTTTGATTTTTGTTCTGGCTTCGAACGTGATGTCGAACTCACTGAGCTCGATTATCCATTTAACCAGCCTTCCTGATGCTTACGACTTATCCATTATAACTTTTAATGGTAGGTTTGTCCGTACAATTATGCTTTGTGAAAGGAAATAAGGACGCATCTTGCGAGTCATGTCTACTAAGGCTAGCATTGCTCCGTTCTATTTCCACATATCTCACCTCTGCGTCGTGCAAGACCTTACTCCAGTAATAGATCGGTCGCTGCATTTTGCCCTCCTCTCTAAGCCAAAACAGAGCTGACCGCCTGCTGCCCCACAGATAGATACAAAGTTATGGGCTCACCCTGGATGGGCTTTGTAAGCAAACTCATGCCGGCCAAGTGTTCTTTTAGCAATCGAAAAGCTTCCTCACACTCCTCACTCCATTGAAAATTTTGCCCTCTTTCGTAAAGCCTGGAGAAATGGCAAGCTCTTTTCTGGCAGAGCGTGATACAAATCGGCTCAAGGCATTAATGCGACCTGCCAAGCATTGCATTTCTCTAACGTTTCTAGGCGCCTGCATCTCCATAATTGCTTTCACCTTTTCCGGATTGGCCTCAATGCCTTTCTCCGTGACCATGTATCCCAAGAATTTACCAGATCGTACCCCAAAAGCACATTTCTTGGGGTTGAGCTTCATTTTGTACCTCCTCAAGGTAGCGAATGTTTCCTTCAGATCTTCCACATGAGAGGTGGCCTTAACACTCTTGACCAGCATATCGTCCACGTACACCTCCATGTTCCGCCCTAGCTGCTCTTTGAACATTTTATCCACTAACCTCTGATACGTGGCCACCAGCATTTTTTAACCCGAATGGCATTACCACATAACAGTAAGTACCCTTCGAGGTGATAAAGCTAACTCTCTTCCAATCCTCCTTTGCAAGCCTGATCTGATGGTAGCCTTGCGAAGCGTCCATCATGCTCAGGAGTTCGCATCCAGAAGTAGAGTCAACAAGTTGATCAATCCTTGGGAGTGGATAGTGGTCCTTTGGGCAGGCACGATTGAGATCACGAAAATCAATACACATTCGCCAATCCTATTGAGTTTTGGGAACCAGCACGGCATTGGAGAGCCATTCTGGAAATTGGATTTCCTGGATGTGTTTAGCCTTAGGTAATTTCTCCACCTCGGCCTCAATTATGACCTCCTTCTCAGGCCCGAAATTCCGTTTCTTTTGCTTTACTGTCTTCACGTCTGGACTGATGTTAAGGCGATGCTCTGTCACCTCTGGGTCAATTCCCACCAAATCCTGGGGAGACTAGGCGAACACATCCGCACTATCTCTCAACAGAGTCACCAGGTCTGTCAAGACCTCTGGGCTGAGCGTCGTTCCTACGTGAAGGACTCGACTGCCATCTCCTGGGATAACCTCTACTAACATCAGCCCTTCCTCTCTTCTAGCCAGGTCTTGTTTTGGCTGCTCTATCCGAGCCTTTTTACTCTACCTTTCCTCCTCCCTGTTCCTTCTGATGCATTCAACATATGACTGTCGTGAAGCATATTGCTCACCTCTCACCTCGCCTGTTCCATCCTCCGTAGGGAATTTCATATTCATGTGGAAGACCGAGATTACAGCCTGGAACTAGCTCAGAGAAGGTCGGCCAAGCATAACATTGTAAGAATATGGCGCATCCACCACCAAAAAATGCACCGCCCTAGTCACCCTGTACGGCTCTTCTCCCAACGTCACGAGGAACCTGACAGCTCCTAAGGGTTTCAGGGCTCCCCCTGCAAATCCAACCAAGGAGGTGGTCACCTCCTCCAACTCGACGTTTAATTTCAGCTGCTTAAAATAATCAAAGAACAAGATGTCCGCAGAGCTCCCCGTATCTACGAAAAATTTGTCGCACGTTATAATTGGCAATGGTCGTCGTTATAACTAGGGCATCCATGTGGGGGGCTAAAATGCCGTCTCCATCCTCCGCTCCAAAACAAATATTTGCCGCAGACGTCATTTGTCCAACTTCTCGAGATTTTCTAACCAGATCTTTCGCAGTTCGGACGTAGCTGTGTTGTGTCCGCTTGGAGTGCTCTTCCAGCTCTCCCCCAGTTATCATTTGGATTTCTCCATGAATGACCTTGGCTTGCTCTGTTCTCCTTCCTTCATCACGTCCCCTATCCTGATCTCTTTTTCCCTGTTGCGGTTGGTCATATGCGCGACGACTACGTTTGGCATCGTCCTTTCTCATCCGAACGTATTCTTTCAGGTGCCCCGCCTGGACCATTCTTTCCAGCTCGTCCTTCAGATCGGTGCATTGATCAGTATCATGCCCGTATTCATTATGGAAGCGACAGAATCGGTCAGATCTCTCTTTCCTAGGCTTCTGCGAGTAGGTTTTGGGCCATTTCAGCTCTGGGGGCCTTTCTATCGCTTGCAGAATTTCGCCCTGTGGCGTCTCCAGGGGGGTATACTTGTCGAAACGAGGTCTCCCCCCAGACAGATCTGGCCTGGGCTTCTTCACCGCTGCCCTTTCATCTCTATCGTACCTCTCCCACTTCTTCTCTCCTTCTTCCTTGATTTTAAAAGCTTCTTCCAAATGGATATACTTCTCCGCTCTCTCTAAGAGCTCTCCAAATTTCAGAGCTAGTTTCACGTCCTCGATTTTGCCTAACGTGATTGTCAGTTTAAGACAGGATTGGCTATAGACGGATGTCCTCGATTTTGCCTGACCTGATTGTCAGTTTAAGCCTGAATTGGGTATGGACGGATGTCCTCAATTTTGCCTGAACTGATTGTCAGTTTAAGCCATGATTGGCTATGGACGGATGTCCTCGATTTTGCCTGACCTTATTATCAGTTTAAGCCAGGATTGGCTATGGACGGATGTCCTCGATTTTGCCTGGCCTGATTGTCAGTTTAAGCTAGGATTGGCTATGGACGGATGTCCTCGATTTTGCCTTACCTGATTTTCAGTTTAAGCCAGGATTGGCTATGGACTGATGTCCTCGATTTTGCCTGACCTGATTGTCAATTTAATCCAGGATTGGCTAAGGGCGGATGCCCTCGATTCTGCTAGACCTGATTATCAGTCTAAGCCAGGATTGGCTAAACGGCGGATGCCCCCGATTTGGTCTAACCCAGTTCCCAGTTTAAAGCCAGGACTGGGTAAGGGTGGATACCTTCGATTTTCTTTTTCTTGAATAAACATCCATTGAATATTTTAACTTTCTTGAACAGGTATCCTAGGATGACCTGCATTAGTGCCTGACCTGTATGTCAGCCTAAGACTTGTGGGAAAACAGCTGTGGATGATCAGATCCTACATCAGACTCGATTATAATTGGAGATCCAAAAGGTAAGTCCAAAAACACAATCGCGCATTGTTTGAGCAAATAAGATCGATCAAAAGGACAATATTTCGAGAAAACTCGAGCCTACTATGATATTCTGGCAAAGGAGAAAGCCGCATATAAAAAGCAGAGAAACCAAGATTGAAATGGCTAAATGAGCAGAAATTCAGACAAGATATACTTTCATTTCACCAAAACTCAGAAAAAGATACAAGAGCAGATTGCACACACCTTCCAGGAAGGATTGGCAATTTTGATTACAAAAATTGAAGGAAACAAAAAATAAATAGGTGTTCATCTGGGAGAAGACCTCCGATCTGAGGCTAGAGCCCAGTGGACACGCCAAAGCTCATGTTCCGTTTCATGCAAACAACGACGATATTTGTCAGACCGATCGGCAAGCACGTGAGCTTCGCCGGCGGCGACAGTGAGACGATTCACTGAGTCGATTAAATCAGCCCTCTCTTCTTGCAATTGGCGATTTATCTGGCGGAGCTCGTCCCATTATTTTTGGTAATAACGCTTCTTCTGCCTCTTCCTTTCCAAAAGGCGGTAGAGGTAGCCGATTTTTTCCTTAAGGGAGGTTAGCTGATCGGAAAGCTTAAATACCTTGACAACCAGAGAGATGTTCTTGCGCTTAAATACGTCAATTTCTTCAAGAAGTGGAGAGGAAGCCATCGTAGAAAATTGAAAAGAAAATAATGAAAGCATGTACATAATTAAGGGAACAAGAGCGCGTGCAAAAGGAATTAAAACTACTAGGGTTTCTGAAAAATCAGGAAACCCTAGAAGATCAGAGGTCGCAACAAGACAAAATGGATATTATTATTAAAAATTCAGTACAAATTCAGAGAAATTTAAAAAACCAGACCATCCACATAGGCCAAACGACAGGTCTGGAGAAATCATCTATATATCTTAATAACTTAGGGCGCGGCCTCCAGCTCGGTATCCAACTCTGCTGCCAGTTGATCCACCGCTCCTTCATTTAATGCACCGGGCGAGGTCCCACCGGGAAGCTCACCCAGACCTGCGAAGGTCGGGGAGGGTGTAGATGTGAGAGGATCGGCCACGGTCACAGTCAGGTCTGGTTGAGGAAGCTCGGCCGAATGGAGGAAGCTAAGGACGCACTCTGCGAATTCTGGTGCTTCAGCAGTGTGAAGATGATCTAACTCCGGATTATAAGTGAAGGATTTGGGTTCAGGAGGGTTCTTCAAAGGCAGATTCCGGTCGAAGGGAGCTCCTGGATTGGCTGTGGCCCATTTAGCCTGCTCATCCAGGCCCAGATGATAGTACGTCATAGCCTCGGGAAAAAGGAGAGCAAAAAGCTCCTTGGATCCTAGGAAGGCTTCCCGAGTCTTCCGTCTTGCTGCCTGAATCAGATTTAAACCCTCCTCCGAGTTTAAGAATTCAGCTTTCCATTCCTTCTTTGCCTTGGCCATCGCCTTGTCTGCCAGACTCCTGGCTTACGCTAGTGCTTCATCCCTTGCTTCTGACCGAGCCGTCCCTATGATCTTGTCATGAGCTTTTTTCACTCCCTTCAGTTCCTCCTCAAGCTCTTCAGCTTCGCCTTTTGCTTTTTTAGCTCCACGCCCCTTTCTTGGCCAGAGTCCTAAAACGCTCATTCTTCACAGCTAGCTCCTTGTTTTCCTTGATCACGTCAAATTGGATCATGGATCTAGTTGCGCGTGTAGCCAATAAGGCCTTTTTGGCCTGAGCCTAAAATACATAACAGAGTTAAAACTAAAACCAAGGAGGACGGGATAAAGACGTTAAGAAGAAATATTTACTTGAGCTTCGTCCTGGCACCAGGATTCCAGAAGTTCCTTGTCATTCATCTTTTCCAGAACTGCCAATTTTGCGGGCAACGATTGCCTGCGCATGTACTGGAGGGCTACCTCCCCAGAACAGGTCAGAATTGTATTGATCGGGGGAGGTCCGCTGCGGGTGATAGGAGGTACCGAGGGGACAACAGCGGTGCTCCGGGCGGTACGGGGTCGCTTGGAAAGTGGGAGCACATCCTCTTCGGACTCGGATGAAGTACCTCTGGCCCTAGTGGGAGTAGACCTTGAAGGTTGGGAGCGCGGAGCTGGAGCGGGTTGTGGGCCCTGCTCTGGAGGAGCTGAAGAAGAGCCCGCGCCAGGGGTAGCTCACTCGGGGGCTGCTTCTCCATCTTTCTTCGAGTCCGCCTCAAACATCTTTCTCATCATCTTCTCTGAAAATAAGAGAGTAGGAAACTGAGATTTGAAAAACCCAAAAAGATAATTAGACTAAGTCAAGATAAAAGGAAGCTTTACCAATCTCTGGTGGTAAGGGGCTTTTCTCCACCTCTCCCTCATTAAAAATGTCCAAGATGAAAGGCTGAAGGAGTTCGGAAACGTTAACAGGGTTATCGTTAAGGGTAGATATTACCTTTTGGATGTAGCAAGGCCTATCTGTCGAAGAAAGAGGTGGATAATAAGGCATTTTCTCAATGGGTTTAGGGTCAAAACCCCAATCCCTGTTGCAATAGGTGAAGAAAAACTTCTTTCTCCAATCTTTGTTGGAGGTAGGGAGTTTGTGGAGGAAGTGGACGCTAGGCCTAGCCGTGAGATAAAACAACTCGGAAAAGAGCTCTTCGCTTGGAAGAGCTGAAAAAAAGTGTGAGCTGTTGGAGCCAGGCCTGCGAAACGCATGGCTAGATTATAACAGACCATGATCCTGAAGAAACTGGGCGTAAACTTGAAAACAGGAATCTTATGCTTGTTGGTTATTTCTAGAATCTGAGGGCTTACAGGTAAACGTAGGCCCGCTTGAAACTGATAAATGTAAAGGGGTAACCCGCCGGCCAGCGCCTGGCAAGCCAGGATTCCCTCCGAAGGGTAGCGAATATCGTAGGGATCATTAATCTTGTACTTGTGACGAACCTCCTCCTCCGTCCTCTCGCTGAGGATGGAAGTGATTTTAGGATGGTCAGGTACCGTTGGAGGGTACTTCGGACCACCGAAGGAAGAAGAGACGGCGGTCGGAGCTGTGGAGGAGGATGGAGGAGATGAGGAGGTTGTCTCCATCGCCGGAGGGTCAGATGGAGAAGATGAAGAAACTTCCATCGCCCTTGGTACGGTGGATGGCGGAGAAGAAGAAGTTTCCCCCGCCGGGGAGATGGTAGTGGAAAGAATCCTAGAAGAAGGTGATGCCATTGCTAGAAAATTAAAGGAAGTAAGGATGGAAAGAGTACCTGATGTACAGGAGTTCGCCGGAGAAGGTAAACTTGAGAGGATCCCAAGTCAGGGAAGTCCGCCAAAGTAATCAGAGAGAAAACAGTGAAAAACCTAGAAAAATTCTAAAAGGATGAAAATATGAAAGTGAGAGAAAAGAAGAAGTTCAGCGGGAATAAAAGAGGAATAGATAAATTCAAAAAATGGAAATCGATAAAGGCGGGATTTTATGGGATCCTCGCATTTAATGTGGGCAAATGAACAGTGCCCTAGGAAGTGAGCTGGCGCTTCAACCGTCCTAGGATAGGGCTGACGTGTCAGTACTTGGAAAGGCGTGGAGGTACAGTAACTGTTTGGGAATATGTGCCGACACCACTAATGCCAATAATTAGGCCTGGTTGTCAGGTGGATTTCTCGGATCCATGCGAGTACGAGAAGTAATAAAAGTCGGGGACCTCATTTATTTCTGAGACCCCTGGAATACGACAGCTCTACCCCAACTTTCGGGGGGAGGAGTTGATGGGGCAATAGATAGGTCAGACCTGATTTGGGGAAGACCTGATCTGAAGTGATGAAAATACAAAAAGGTACTAAAAGCCAGCTCGGTCTGAAGAAAGGTCTGGCTAGGCCTCTTAGAGAACTGATTTCAAAGGAGAATAGTTACGGCCCGCGATTCCTCCTGAGCTGACCTTTATAGGAAAAGTCTTACAGATAGAGCTGAAGTGACAAAAGAGAAAAGGAAGGAGTAAGAGTTGAAATGAGAAAGACCTGAAATAAGGAGGACCTGACTAGAGTCAGGCTCGATACTGATACTGAGGTGGTATAGAGAAAAGGAAAAAGGAAGATCTGGAACGGGAAAGACCTGTTCCTAGGTTCCCAGTGAGGAGACAAGTGGGACCACTTGTCAAAAGTGGTTACGTAATGGCCCGTGATTCGCGGCATGTGCTCCTTAGATCCCGGCTGGGGTCCCCACTAAGAGAAACTATAAATATCTCAGCCCCCATTTTTTTTTTTTTTTTTTTTTTTGTAACGGCCGGTTTTTTGAACCGCTGTAGTCGTTTACGGTGGTTTTTGGAACTGCCGTTAAAAACTTCCCTTTATACGGCGGGTTCTTGAAAAATACCTTCTAAAAAGTTTGTTTTTCCAGAACGTATATTTTACGGCGGTTCTTAGAAATAACTTCTAGAAAGTCTATTTTCCAAAACGGACATTGAAAATTACCTTCTAGAAAGTAGTAAAAAAAAATAAAAATAAATAAAAGAAATGAAAGTAGGTGCATCAAAATTGCCAATAATATAATTTTGTACAATAAAATTCAGCTCAGAAAACTAAATCATCCAAAACTCGAAATCGAATTTTTGTCTCAGAGTTCGCAATTCATCACCAACACAATTATAAAAGATTATTCAAATCAAAACTCATCTCCAAATCAATTGTATGAAGAATTTGTATTAAAAATTCATTCCTTAATAAAAATATATGCAGTTCAAATCAAAACAAGCTAATTCAAGAAAATGCACTGCCTCAAAGTCGATTATCGTGGATTTATACAAATAAAAGGCTTGATGAAGATTTTATACAATAAGGCACATTGATAAGGAAGCAAACAAAAAGGGAACCAAATAAGACATTATAAGGACATTTCATTCTCTATTCAAGGCATGACGAAGAATTTATACAATAGGCACATCGATAATTATTCTAATTCGAAAACTAGGAACTCAAAAGGCTTGCCTTCTTCCATAATTAGCAGATAGAAGCCCCACAAATAAGCTCCAATGAGCATGCCGGCAAAAACCATTATGGTTATCAAGCTTTCTTGGCCCGATGAAAGCCCCCCATTTAGCTTTGACAGAGGTTCCGATAATATATAATATCATCACTTCCATTGCCTTGGCCATGGCCCCAAGGCTCGCGTAAGCCATCACTGAGAGCTTGATATTTCCCAAATCCAACCATGTCAAGAGCTTCATCCACTGTGTACAAAAAGCTCTATCTCATTATTAATATTTATCCCCTGTTACACCACCCCAAAAGAACAAAAATTGGATAACACAATTAATGTACATCATGATCTTTTATATTTACATTCGAGTTAAAAAGGAATTGTAAATCAACTAATGAACACAGTTTTGAGTTTCTTCAATACTTTCTTGTTTCGGGAACTAGCAACTTTAAAACATGTAAACATATCAAGAAAACAAAACATGATTTTCCCCAATTCTTGCTGAATTTTACTTTAGTTTTTACACTTCTCGTTAACACCAGCATCAAGAAATAATATATGACAAAAACTGCATTAATCCCGCTACGAAAAGGTGACTAAGATATTATAATTTCATTGCCTGTAAGAAGGGAATGGATAAAAAAAATGTAAAATTACCTCCCTGTACATGGTGGCTGTGTTCAATCACTAGTCTGCTTGTTTGATTTAATTTTGGGCTAGATTTTAGAAGGGTGAAGTGGTGGAGCTTGCACACACGCACACACTTAAGATCTGAACCAACTCTCGACCACTTTATCAATCCACTACCACACCATTACCCAGTCACTTCCTTTACTTGTTATAATTCTGCAAACAAATAGAACTCAACCAAACAATCTAAATCAAGCAACAAAATAGAGAGATAAGAATGATCATAAGATCAAATGCAAACCACACAAATTCAGAAACTCCATCAAGATTTGGAATCATATATGCATATACCATTGAAATGCTGCTTGTTAAAGTTAAATTGAAACCAAAATAAAGGCATAATACATGGTAATAAAGTTTATGAGAATTGAAAAAAAAAAGGCATAATACATGGTAATAAAGTTTATGAGAATTGAAAAAAAAAAAGGTTAAGAAAATGTTCGAGATATGTTAAAATGCATTATGTTTTGGTCAAAGAGTATTAAGTGTTTTCTAGACAAATCAAATTATAAATTGCTGAATAAATAAATCAACAATTGCAATGCACGTGCACCTTCCTAGTTGTTTTAAACTAAAGCTACAAAGCTCTATCACAAATATAAGTCAGCGACAACATAAACCACACTCATCTCAACAAAAAGCATGAAAAATAACTTAACTACAAATTATAAAGATTTTGCAGAAACAAAAGGTATTCAAGAAGAAAGCCCTCTACTGAATTGGGTGAAATTGAT
>BMAC01000171.1:328114-354902 GCA_014905375.1 Phtheirospermum japonicum
AAACGGTCGTTGTTTACCTGTTCTGCAGTAGTGTACTTATCTTTTGTCATGTCTTTTGTCATGTGTTTGTTATCAAGAGTACTATGTTCCTTGACCTGCAATATTAATGCAATAAGTTTTAGATTCAACATATACAAATAAATACTGCATTATAAATATATAACAGTAGATTATATAGTACTATATTCAATTGATAGTTTTTAAAAAAAACATGTCTTCATTCGTGGTATTGTTACACCTACTTAGACCTTGAACTCTATTCCAGCCAATAAACTTAGACATGTCCTTTAAAAAATTTCCAATTATGAAATTATGAATTGTATTATGTACTTATCATTTTCGACTGTTAATACTCCATTGCATTATCTTGCTTGCTTGCTTCCTTCCTTTTTTGAGCAGTAGTTTGCATGTTAAAGGAAAATATGTTAACATAAACTAACTTAATTAAATAAAAAGCAAATCAATTACAATTTTGAACATAACATACTCATAGCAAAATGTTAATGTGTTAACATACTAAAAGCGAAACGAAAACAATTATATTTCAAAACATAAAAAGTTTTATCAGAAAGTTTGTTTTTTTTCTAAAACAAACCACATTTCAAGGAAAAATTTCATTTTTGGTACACTATGAAAAGATACGTGATTTTGGCCATCATCAAACAACGTCCATTAGATTGGCCAATTCATAAAAAAAGGTACAAAAAAAGCCCGATCGGATTTTTTTGCTGACGTGACGTGATTCAATACTTTCTTATCATTTTTTCTTTAATTTTAAATATTAAATTGAAAAAAAAACTGAGAAAATTTTCATTTTTGGAACACTATGTTGGCCATATTCCAGAAAAGGTACGTTAAATTGGCCAATTCATCAAAAAAGGTTCAAAAAAGCTTTGATTGGATTTTTTTCTAAAGTGGTATAATCTATATTTTCTTGTCAATTTTCTATAATTATAAAAAATAAATTAAAGATAAAAATGTGTTTTGCTTTTATGTTTTTCTTTTCTCTTTTCTTTATTCTAATTAATAAAACTATAATCAATAAAGATTAATATATATCATTTATAAATATAAAAATACAATACAAATATTAAAAAATATATAATAAATATAGAGAGTTAAAAATTAATTTATAATAAAATTTCTCATATATATTTTTATATATGTTTTATTATTTTTTTAAGATTCATTTTATATTCTTATATTGATTTCCGAGTTTATTAATTTTATAGTAATTATAACTTTATTATTTTTGAAGATTTAAAGTTAATATAATAATTTATATGATTTTTAATTATTGAAATTAATAAATATAAGAATATAAAATTAATACAAAATTACTTGAATTCGATAGTTTATTGCATTTCACGTCGTTAGTTTTGTTAACAGAAGTTTAAATTCGATAGTTTATTGCATTCAATTACTTGAATTAGAAATTTTATACTAAATGTGCAACTTAATCAACCATTTATCATTTTAATATCATAAAATCAATAATATGGAGTCACACCCCAATACGAGACTCGCCCCAAGTACAATTTAATTCAACATGTCTATTGTTGGGACCAATCGAGCTTATGAATTTTAATATTGACCCACTTAACATCCCATGTGGTCTTCACAAATACGTCATATATTAATTTTGACTCACCTTGTACTCAGAGTTCTTGATTCGATATTTATCATAAAAAATAATTATTAATCTATTTTTATTTACATTTAAATTTAATTAATACAACAAATTATAATATATTAATACAACATGTATTATTAAATAAATAATATATATTTAATTATAAATTGTGAAAATATTACACATTTGAAAAAAGTTGATTTTTTAAAATTAATAAATATAAGAATATAAAATTAATACAAAATTAATAAACTCGGAGATAAATATAAGAATATAAAATAAATCTTAAAAAAAATAATAAAACATATATAAAAATATATATGAGAAAATCTATTATGAATGAATTTTGAACTCTATATTAATTATATATTTTTTAATATTTGTATTATATTTTTATATTTATAAATGATTTATATTAATTTTAATTGATTATAAATTTATTAATTAGATTAACGGAAAGAGAAAAGAAAAACATAAAATGAAAAGAGAGAAAAAAACACATTTTTGTCTTTAATTTATTTTGTATAATTATAGAAAATTGATAAGGAAATATAGAATTATACCACTGTAGAAAATTAATCCGATCAAAGCTCTTTTGGACCTTTTTTGATGAATTGGCCAATTTAACGTACCTTTTATGAAATGTGGTCAACATAGTGTACCAAAAATGAAAATTTTCCCAATTTTATTTTCAATTTAATATTTAAAATTAAAGGAAAAATGATAAGAAAATACTGAATCACGCCACGTCAGCAAAAAAGCCCTATCGGGTTTTTTTTGTACCTTTTTTGATGAATTGGCCAACTTAATGGACGTTATTTGATGATGGCCAACATCACGTATGTTTTCTGGAAAGTGGCCAACATAATGTACCAAAATGAAAATTTCCCCACATTTCAATATGCCTCAAAGATTAATCATTCAGTGAAACATAATAAATTATTTCCATGAAGATCAAACATCATGCAGAAATATTACCAAACAATAGCAATTGATTAAACATTAAATATGCAAGTAAGTAACATATAAATATTGCCTATCAGTATAAAAATCCACATCTGTACAATAGATCAAAATAAAGCAAACCCTTCATATAATTGTACATGCAGCAACCTGAACATTTTTATTCTTTTTGTAAATTTAAATATAGATAATTTAAAAAAATTATAATTGGTAGTAGAAAATTTTAATTAAAAATTGAATAATGTTTAAAAATACTTTTCATGCGTCTTTTGATTTATTTAATTTGTATATCAATCAGGATTTTAACATATAAGTATGCATGTAAATGAAATCAGAAGTTTAATGATGCTTTTACCTGTTTAAGATGGAAATCCGTATGGATCGGTCTCTATCTTTGTTTGGCCCGCTCTTTAAGATTAAATCTTCGACTGGATCCATCGTCAACAACCCATCTTTGGTAAATAGATTCTCGAACGAAACGAGTTTCAAAAATAAATAGAGAGATAAACATTAGAATACAAAAAATAAATATTTTATAAATGGATCTAACACAATAGATTGATTTTGAACCAGATCGATATTCTTTTTTAATAGATCTAACACGATATGATGATTTAGAAACAGATCGACATATTTTTTAATAGATCTAACCCAATAGACTGATTTTGAACAAGATCGGCACATTTTTAATTGATCTAACACGATAGAATTATTTTGAATAAGATCTATACATTTTTTGAATATATCTAACACGATAAATACTTTTTGACCCGGATCAAAAACTATTTTGAAGATTTCAATAAGAACAGACTGATTTTGTTCAAAATTGATGAAAAGTGGTTAGTAAATTATATTTGTAATATTAAAAATGGTTGAAGAACCTGTACCTGATTAAAATCTCTCCAAATTTTTAAATCTGGCATAATTTGTTTTCGGAGTTCTTAGATCTTAAGGGTTGGGGGTATGTTACGATTTTTCTCAAGAAAATCTCACTATATCGGTAAGATTGATATCAAACCAACGATATAAAAAAACAAATAATGGAGGCGTTAAGATGGTGGAAAGAATTTAGGGAGATTGTGTTTGGATATGAGCGGTGGAGTGAAGTAGAGAGTCGGGATGAACGACGGGGTGGAGAAGAGACCATTTCTGAAGGGATTTCTGGTGTAGGGTTATGTGAGGGTTGAAAATGAAGCTTGGAGGCCGAAATTGTAGGGTAAAGTATTTATACCTAGGTTTAATCGCACGGGTTTGATGATGGCCATTAGATTCACTATATTAAATCCTGACCGTCCGATTTTTTGTAGTTGGTTTATGGGCTCGGATACGGGTTTCATATCGGGCTTATATGAATTCTAATTGGGTTTCTGGGAAATTAATTTGGACTCAAATTAAATTGTTGCTTGGTTTGGATTAAATTATTTAAATGGGTTGAATTATTAATTCAAGCCCATAAAATATTTAGAAATTAATTTTAATTATTTTAAATTTATAAGAATTTTAAAATTATATTATGATATTTAAAAAAAAATGTCTTTAAATTAAATTAATTATGCGTTATCGTATATATTTCATAAATTAACTTCGAATTCCATGCACGTATATATTTAATTTTGTTATTAACTTTGATGATCTATTATGGTGTAAGATATTTTATCATATGTATTTAATTAATTATTATATATATGGTGTATTATACATTTTATTTTTTTGGACATCATTCTCTATTAGTTTAGATTAATTTAATTTAATCTTCTTATTTTAATAATAATAAATATAAATATATTTCTGATTGTTTGTAATTTTAGAGATTTATTACGATATTGTCTGATTGTTTTCGTTCAACTTGTTATTATTCAATGATTTTGAATTTGTTTTTTTAGTTGTAATAATTGTTTAGATTTAAGTAGGCAAGTAAATATTTATTAAATTACATATATATTTATGTATATGTAATTTATAGGATATTGATATGTTATTATTGAGTGAATTGTCAATATGATTTAGTTGTAATTTTGTAGATTTAAGTAGCTGATTAAATATTTAATAAATTGAATGCATACTTATATATAATTATTAATAATATTTTTTTATAAAATATATTAATATTCAATGAATTATCAATATGATGTAGTTGTAATTTTGTAGATTTAAATAGGTGAGTAAATTTTATTAAATTTACTATATATTTATATTTATTTTTTAATAAGATTTTTTTATCAAATATATTATTATTCAATTAATTATCAATACGATTTAGTCTTTATTATGTAGATTAAAGTAGGTGACTAAATATTTATTTAACTAAATGTAAATATTTTTTACAATATTATGTGTTGATAAAATTTGAATTGAAGTAAGATATTAGACTAATATCTTATTCTAATATTATATTAATTTGATTGTGTTATCTGGTCATGTTATTAAATGTATCGTGTTAAATAAAAACTGTCATATGGTAATGTATAGATTTGATAATTTTATTTCAATTTTTATTCACGTATATTAATTTTACTTGCTTTATTCATTCATTTTATGAATGAATTGTGTGTAATTGTGTTACGTTAGGAGATTACTTAATTAAAAAAAATACATTAATATTAAATCAATGTAACTATTTTAAGTTATTTAATTGTTGTATTTATTCTCTCTCTCTCTCTCTCTCTATATATATATGTATATATATATATATATCTATAGAACCTAGAGAGTTAGATTATTATTTTATTATTTTAGATCAAAAATCAATTTCTACATTATATTCGGGAATGTATAAATTTAAGATTATAAGTTCAAGGTTCATTCATGTTTATTATTTTAATTTAATTATTTTCATTTTTTTTCATTTATTTACATATTTATGATTTGTTTGTTAAATTTCTACTATTCAATATTTAAGATTTTATTTATTTAAATATTTATAATTTATTCTTTAAGTGTATGATTGTCACAGGCAGTGTGAATATGTTTGAGAATACATGCATGTGCGTGACCTCAAAAGTGCTATCAAGCATTAGCGCAAGTGAAAATATGATTCATTTAATGGATTTGAGGCTAAATTGCTCGCACGATTGTATATAACTCAACACATTGGATTGCATGATTTATATGTTGTTATATTAATGTACACTAAAAATCGATGTTTGTCTTATTTTATTTATCCCAACTAATGTCTATCAAACAATTCTTATAGGCTCCTCTATACCAAATGAGAATGTAACTATCAAGTCGAAAAGACATAAGACTTGTAATAGAATTTCACCTTTTCAGAGCTCGGCTCTGAGTGACGTCACTAATGGTATATTTTTTAATTCAGTTCCAATGTTGAATTAAAATAATTTACGCTAAAATCGGTAAATCTGACGTGTATGTTTCAAACTTATAAAAACTGTAGTTATTCATACGAGGCGGCTTTTTAGATCCCACAATGAACATTCAAACAATAGTTATGAGGGTTCTAATTCAAGAATATTCGTTGACCTCACAATTGATGATCCAAAGGATAATATAATTGTTGATGATAGTACTTTTGTGAAGAATTGAGTCCCGAATATTGACAATCTAGCACATGTCAATCAAAAATCATGTACTTTGAGCGTCGGTCAGTTAATTTTGAAGACTAAAAAACAAATCTTACTTTTGGAAATGATTTATGAGTATGGTAGTTAAAATTGATCTACTGATTTGTATTATTTTGGCTACTACCCCGGTCAAGTGAAGACCATATACACGAAGGAAGAACGTTGTTTCAAATCTTCTTGATGGTGCTGTCATAGATATCGATAAATCATCAATGGCCGAAAGAAAAGAACCTCTACGAGTGCTGGTCAGTCGTAATCCAACGAATTTTTGTATAGTTTTTCGTTAGATTTTATCGAAATTATTCGTTACCAAGAGCATTTTCTATTTTGAACTGCAGCTCCAATTAATAGACGACCTTATGCGTGTAAGAAGAATATCGGTAGAGGGACCGGTAGCTCAAGCAAAGTAATTGATCTCACGGACAACCCGATCAGCAACAACACACTACCATCTGGTACATATTTGTTTTATTGTGCTTTTTATATCACTCCCATGAATATTCCCATTGTTATTAACATCAGTCTTCCAATATGAATTATTTTATTAATTTGCAGAGTATTGGGATATTGGAGATGCGAGCTGTCATTGTAGGTTTTGTGGTGCGATGTTTTGGTACGAGAAGAGGTTGAGGTCCCAGAATAACCCAACGAATTCAGACTACAATGGGTGTTGTAGTCGCGGCATCATTGACCTCCCCTGGTTGATAGAACCGCCTGCGTTTCTTCATGAACTGTTGCATGGAACCAACAGTAGAAGCAAACACTTTCAGGATAACATTAGATCATATAACAGTATGTTCTGTTTTACGTCCATGGGGGGGGGGGGGGGGGGGGTGGAGATTGACAGTGATGTAATAAAAAGAGGTGGTCCTCCCATTTCCAGAATACATGGTCAGAACTACTACCTGATTGGTGGTCTATTGCCAGAAAATGGTGGAGCCCTTAAGTTTGCATAGCTTTACGTATATGATAAGAAACATGAATTTTCTCACCGGATGAATTCAGTGAGGTTTGTTGCGTGAAAAATAATGATAATATTTATAATTTTGAAAGTCTCTTTATTGTTTACAGCATGACTTATATTTAATGAAATGTCTTTTTTATCTACTGTGTTGTGATGTAGGCAAGTAGGATTGGCTAATAACCTGCGTGAAGAGATTTTTGATGGGCTGAAGCAAATGTTGGATGACTAGAACAAACTTGTGAAGAAATTTAATAATGGAAAAGGATAAAATGCAGTAGTGTGGTCATACTAATGTTCGGGTGCATCTTATTGGCAAGAAGACCAATAACATGGATGGACGTACACGTAAGCTGCCCACTTGAAATGAAGTTGCCGTGTTGGTTTTCGGTGAATTCGATGTAGCTCTCGGGGATAGGGACATAGTGGTTGAATGTCAGAGTGGTTCTTTACGCAAGATAAATGAGCTGAATGCATCGTATTTGGCCTTGCAGTATCCTCTATTGTTACCTTATGGGGAGGATGGTTACACAGAGAACATTACGTTTGCGGAGAGAAAGAAGAAAACTGAAAAGGGACGAAAATATATCAGCGTTCATGAATACTTTGCATTCAGACTTCATGATAGGGAGGACGACGATCCCTCTACTATTCTTTTGTCCAAATAATTATTTCAGCAATTTGTCATGGATGCTTATACCATGGTCGAGACGGCTCGATTAAAGTATTTTCAATTTAATCAGAAGATACTCAAGTGTGATATCTACAAGGGTTTGGCTGATGCTGTTATACACAGTGATGCTGATCTGTCTGCCCGGGGCAAGTGAATTATATTCCCATCTTCCTTTACTGCCGGAGCCCTCTTCATGATACAAAACTATCAAGACGCAATTTCCATATGTCGCAAGTTTGGTTATCCTTATTTGTTCATAACGTTCACGTGCAATCCAAGTTGGCCCGAGATTGTTCGTTTCTTAGATGCACGTAATCTTAGAAACGAGGAGAGGCCAGACATTGTCTGCAGAATTTTTAAGGCGAAGTTGGATGAGTTGATAGAAGATCTTCTTCAGAATCAAATATTTGGGCAGGCCATTACAGGTGAGTAGAAGATTACCTTTATCCAATACGATGTGTTGGTGTACGTATTGTTCCATAATATATGTCTGTGTTTCTGTTTAAATCATCTATTTTAATATGTATTTTTTTTTAAATACGTGCAGTTGTGTACACGATAGAGTTCTTGGAGCGTGGGTTTCCGCATGCTCACATATTGTTGTTCCTTGTGAAAGAGGCCAAGTATCCAACTCCAGTGGATATAGATAGGATAATGTCGGCCGAAATACCTGATGAGGCATCTGACCTCACGTACTATGAAGCCATGAAAAAACATATGATACACGGACCGTGCGTTGTTGTAAAGAAAAACTTTCGTGCATGGTTGAGGGCGGTGCACGAAGCATTTCCCAAAATAGTATCTGGATGCTACGATGATTCATGATGAGGCTTATCCGCATTACAGACGTAGAGAAAATGGGAGAACGCTCGAAAAGGGTGGTGTCCCCCTGGACAATAGATATGTTGTCCCTCACAATCGTCGACTGTTGATGAAATATGGTGCCCACATCAATATGGAATGGTGCAACCAATCAAGGTCTATCAAGTATATGTTCAAGTATGTCAACAAGGTTCATGATCGTGTGACCGCTGCTTTCTATCAGAGCACTGACTATGGTGAATCCGACAAACCTGTTGATGAAGTGAGCATGTACTACGACTGCAGGTATATTTCTTCATGTGAGGCGGCATGGAGGTTATTGGATTTCGAGCTGTAGTATAAGTACCCTCCGGTCACGCATCTCAGCTTCCATCTGGAGAATGAACAGAACATTTTTTATGAAGAGTTTGAGGATATAAGGGATGTCCTGAATAAAAAAACAGTTAAGGAAAGCATGTTCCTTGAATGGATGGAAGCGAATAAGATATATCCTCAGGCAAGACTTCTGACGTATGCAGAGGCACCCTCCGAGTTTGTATGGGATAGGTATGCAAGGGAGTGGAAGCCCAGGCAACGTATCCGTGTGTTGGTAGGTTGTATTACGTTCCCCCTGGATGTGGGGATAATTGCTACCTTAGGTGCTTGCTTACCGTTGTCTGCGGAGCTACTTTCCACATAGACTGTAGGAAGCACGATGGTGTTCAGCATGCATCCTAACGTGAGGTATGTTATGCACGGGATTTTGTTGTTGTCGACTAATACTCTTTCTAGGACCGAGGGTGTGTGGGACAAGAGTTGGTAGTTTCTGTCGGAGGATGTGCTCTACAGGCAACGCTTGATTTTTAAAAATCCACGTATATGCACGTGGTGGTGCGTAATGAATCGTGATTATAATTTATTGAACCTACTCTATTAGTTATGGTTATTGTGTTTGAGTGGGCTATAATCTAAATTTATGTTGTTACTTGGCAGGACTAAACTTGAGTAAGTGTCAGATAAAGGATTTAGGTTTGGTAGAGATTGAGAAATTACTGAGACATCAAGGTAAGAGCCTGCACGATTCTGATTCCATGCCGTTTCCGAAGACCGATGGTAGCGGTGTTGGTCATATTAAATTGATCCTTGATGAGTTGAAATATGATTGTAAGGCGTTGCTCGCTGAACATGCCGAGATTCTCTCGATAATAACGAGTGAGCAAAAAGGTGTGTACTCCAAGATAATGAGTGGGGTCGAGTCCGATGGTTGTGCTATATCTTCGTGTATGGCTATGGAGGTACATAAAAATGTACATGTGGAGAACTCTATCCACTAGGTTGAGGTCTGAGGGTCATATCGTGCTCAATGTGGCATCGAGCAGCATAGCATCTCTGCTTTTGTCTGGTGGAAGGACCGCACACTCCCGATTCAGTATCCCTTTGAATCCACATGAAGAGTCGGATTGTAATATTAAGAAAGGCACCCCGCTTGCGGAATTGGTGATTCATTACAAACTTATAATATGGTACGAGGATCCAATGATAAACAACCATTACTTTGAGGCTGTTGAGAAGAGCTTGCAGGATATAATAGAGGACATATATTCGGCCAACAGGCGTAGGCCATTTGGTGGAAAGACCGTTGTGTTTTCAAAAACCGTTCTGGAAAGTGGCGGATCAATATGGGATGGTACCATTCTCGAACAGAAAAATTATTTTGTAGAACGCCTTTTTTTTACATTTATAGAAAGTCTGCCAATCCAGAAGGGTAAAAAAAGGCGTTCTGGATAGGCAGAATTACCCTTCTGGATTGGCAGTTTCTGCACTAGTGCAGGAAATAGTGAATGCGGCTATCCATGCATCCAACATGTGGAGGCACTGCACTGTGTTGAGGCTGACTCAGAACATGAGGCTCCAGAGTCTTGGTGATGGAAAAGAATGTGCCTAGTTGGAGGAGTTCTCCGATTGGATTGCCAGCATTGGAGATGTAAAGATAGGAGGACCTAATGACGGTTGTGCTGCAATAGAAATTCCAGATGATATCCTCCTCCGATATTAAGGAGACCCCATTACAACTATTGTTGAGGATACATATCCGATGTCTGGATACTCCACTGATGACCCGATGTTCCTAAAGGATAGGAAAATATTGGCCTCGACTCTCGATGTCGTGGACTCTATCAATGAGTACATGAACACTTTGAACTCGAGCGAGGGGTACACCTACCTGAGTTCGGACAGTGCCTGCAAATCCAATGGTCGTTATCTGAAGAATCCCGTGTTCAGTCATGGTCAGTTATATATTTCCGTGTCACGTGTCACCCATCGAAAGGGTTGAAGATATTAGTTTTTGGTGAAGACGATTCGGGATCAAACATGACCAATAATGTAGTGTACAAAGAAGTATTCAGTAACGTATAATCTTAAAATTCATGTATGTAGTGTGGATTTGATCTATAATTTATGTAGTGTGGATTTCTTAGTTATTTCTCTCCATCTCTGTCTCTCTACTTGTTAATATTTCCACATAGTAAATAATAATAAAAGTAATATTAATACAACTTGTATTTCTATATTTAACTATCTGCCCCGTGCATCGCACGGGTGTAAAAAAAATTAATTGTGAAAATTACAATAAATACTCACTTAACTTTTGCTTTTACAATTTTATGATATGTTGTAAGTTTTTACAATTATGTTAGATTTTCTTAATATTTTTAATTTATTACGTATATTTTTAGGTTTTTCTTTGTGAATGGTTCTGATTGATTTTATCACTACCTTTATTCTCTTCAAATCACCTTTCTTCCCTTCAAATCCCTTCAAATCCACCCTTTCTTTTGCAGCCCACCCCAATTAATTGAAATATACCAAATAAAACTTTTATCTCCAAAATTTTTTCAAGTCGTTCTTTTGCATTCCCAGACCAATTAATTGAAATATAAAAAAACTTTTAAGGGTTGATACTACATTTTTTTATAACTTATTTGAGTTGACACTGGTTAATTAATTTATGAAGAATCATAATTTAGGTTGATAGCGAAAATTTGGGTTGATAACCTCGATTTTTTTTTCAAGTAGCAGTATTTGGGTTGATATATAACTCGTTAGTTGATATATTAAGTGGCAGTATTTTGGTTGATATATAACTTGAACGGTTGATACTACAATTATTTTACAACTTTTTTCGTGGACAGCGAAGAATTTATGTTGATAACAAATAGTTATGAAAGTGGTTTTCTTCAGATAGGGTGTTCGTATATTTATAAATTTCTTGTAGTGATTCGTATATTTATAAATTTCTTGGAGTGATCATGTTTTTAAAATAGGCAGTTTTATAATTTCCCCTATCATTTTCTCTTTAAATTACAATTTTGCCTTAATTTTGGACACAATACAATGATAATATCTACGAATTAAAGTTATATTTATTTTTTTCTTTTTCTCCCCAAATTTATGCTCAAAACTCTTGATTATCCAATCTTAAATACAAAATTATCACTTTAAAAATTCAAATCAAAAATATCGCCAGGAAGTTTTCCTAGACAAAATCAAAAAAACATAAAGCAAGATTGCAGCAGTTTTGAAGCCACAAACCTTGTAAAAATGCTGAGTGTTTCACCCTCAGAATAATGGAACCACGAACACCTGCTTTTTCCTTGAATACCCTGACCTACTTCACCACGTTAGAAAGGACCACCAGGGGATTTCCGGTGGAAACCTCTCCGATACTTAAGTCAGTTAAGCAGTTTTTCTTATCGGAATATGTCAAGTTAGATTGCTCAAGATGTCATACCTTTTCCACCCTTGGGCCTTTCCGAGAGCCCAAAAACAAACCCGCGAATCTTGGGCCGTTACTTAGAACGACTTGACCAAAAAGTTTCTTCACAAGAAGTGAGTCATATCTATCACTAACCTCTTCCAATTCTCGCCCTGACCTCCGAGAACCTTGTTCAATGCTCCAGATTAGGTCAGGTTGGTCTTTGCAGGACTAGTAGCTCGTCCTCTGTCTCCTTATACCCCTCCTACAGTATCAGTTCAGCTTGACCCAACCAGGTCTACCCGAGTTATTCTGCGATTTGCCACCAGATTAGGTTGTACCAATCAGTCCTCCCCCTAAATGATTGGGGATGAGCTGTAACGTCTCGTATTCCACCCTAGCGATTGATATTCACAACACGTCTCTTCAAGTATCATGCTCTGACGTGCATTAAATGTACAAATCCTGTTAAATCCTCTCTCAGAATAAATCGGGATTTTGGGGTATGGGCAGTCACGCCTCATATTCCACCTCAGCGGTTAAAATTCCCCCCGTGTCCTTTCAAGTACTTATACTCTGACATGCCTCAAATGCACAGATCCCGCCAAATCTTCTCTTTCCTAAAAATTTAATTTCAAAGTCTATCACTTCTCTCACATTGCAGTTTATTCAACTTTCTTTCCCTGCACTCACTTTTCCTCTAAAGAACTCTCTGCGCTTTTCTTTCTCCGATCAAGGTTTTTCGTCTCTTAGAAAAATGTATTTTCTTGTTTTATTGCAAATTTTAACTATGTCCGCTCCGCTTCTTCTGCCTCTTCATTTTCCATCAATCTATCATTTTCTTCGATGTCGTCGGCGTCTACTTATGGTGAACAACACCAGACTCCTTTCGGTGACTATCAGGACAACATAGTTTCCACCATTAGTGACCAAACCCTTCGGGAAATACGCACCAAATTTCCCATCTCCGGTGACTTTACCTTCACCAACCGAGATTCTGATGAGAGGGCTTCCCGGCCTCCTCCGGGCCACTTATCCTTTTTTGTCGATCAATTCCAGGCAGGATTGAGTGTCCGCGTCCATCCCTTTGTCCTAGTGGTGTCTCAGATGTACTAGATTCCAGTGCATCAGTTCATATCCAATGCCTTTAGGATAATGGTAGTGTTTTACTTGGATGCGCAATTTTCTGGGCTTACACCTAAGGCCCAATTATTTTATTCTTTATTCCAGGTCAAGAGTTTGACCTATGGATCCTTCTACCTATCTGCCCGAGTTGGTGTTCGGTTCCTGATCGGGAACCCTTCCTTCAATAAGGCCTGGAGGAAGAAGTTCTTTTTCGTTCACTGCTCGGGCGATTAGGGTTTTTCCCCCATGCCTGTTAATACCCTCCCAACTCAGGCTCACCTATCCAGAGGAGACCGACCTCCTTCTCTGGGAAAAACTATCCATACTCTTATCCAAAACATCTTCCACCTTTCCAAGCTCCTCACCTCGAATATCCTGAGCTTCTTCAATTCCAGGCAAGAGAGTGGCCCTTTGCCCTCCGAGATTGGTATACCAACAGAGCCAAACAGCTCTACCTCCATTTCTCATTCTCTTTCTTTCCCCCCCTCTTCTTTTTCTTCTTTTTTATATTAATTCTTTCTCGCCCCCCCCCCCCCCCCCCTTTTTTTTTTCTTTACTTATTATGATAAATCTTGTCTTCAGTCACCTTGATGAAGAAAAAGATGGTTGCGCTTCTCTAAGGAGCTACCTCCAACATCGGGAAGAGCCCCCTTGGAGAATCGGCAAGAGTTTCTACCTCAGGGGAGCTTGAGCCCCTGCCTAGACCAGAGGGGGCAGCTCAGCTGGAAGTGGCCAATAGGCTGGAAAGAGCTACCCACCCTGAGGAGGAGCAGGTGCTGGCTGCTTGCAAGCGGGCTCGCTCGGTAAAGGGGCGATTTCTACGGGGTCAAGGATAGTCATCCCAAATCAGAGCTTCTTCGTTGGCTCATCTATTTTGGAATGCCCGAGAGAGGTGGCAGTCTATTTCGTTAGAGGGCACTGCTCCTCTGCCGACCGGCGAGTCCTGGACAAATGGACGGACTCTGAGCTGATTGAGTCTTATTGTCAAGACGAGGCCAATGTTGTTCTCTTCTTTGTTAAGCTTTCACTACACCTCAGGCATCAACTTACTTCTTTATCCCTCCCCCCTCCCCTTTTTTTTCTTTCTATGCTTCAGTTAAGAGGGCTGTTTTAATAGCATGGGCTTATGGTACCTTGATGAATGCCAATCTTGCCAAGGAACATGCGGCCTTGAAGGAGAGGGAGCAGATATTGGTGGCTCATTTGAAGGAGAGGAATACTGAGCTGAAGGCAGCCCAAACTGAGCTGAAGGGAGCCCAGACTGAGCTGAAGGTGGCCTAAACTGAGTTGAGGCAGTCCCAAGAATTGGTGGGGAGAGCCCGAGCAGAAGCGATCATCCAGATTGAGCTGGGAAAGGAGAAGGCCATGGAAGCCCGAGCCAAAGGTCAGGCGGAGGGTGATGCCAAAGGGCAAGCAAACTTTCTCAACTCAGAGGAAGGGCAGAGACTTATCCAGGTTACCAGGGAGATGATTCGAAGAGCTTTCCTTGGTTCTATAAAGTTGTATGATATCCTTCTTCCTGAAGCGTAGATCATTTCGGCCTGGATGCTCAGGCGAAATGGTCTGTCTGGAACCCCTCCGCTCCTTTCGATCACCTTGTCCCCTTGAAGTATCCTCCAGAGCCCATGAGCTACACATACGTTGCAGAGGATGACCAAATCCACCGGCTCAGGGCCTGATCTGAACTTTTGGTGTTTCTTTCAAAATTAAAGTCTAGTTAAATAAATGCGCGTCTATATTTGAAAGGTTTTAGTTCGCCCCCAAGAGAACGGGGTCACTTGTAGATGGGAAAGTTACCTCGAGTCAAATCTCTCGAGGAATGGAAATCGGAGTCAATGAAGTTTATCATACTAATAACACAATTTCTAATTCTAAACACACGATCAGGGGGGGGGGGGGGGGGGGGGGGGGTTGATTTGGGATTATGAAATTGACATAACTTGAATAAACTCAAACTCTTTTTGCTTCATGGGTGTCAACCTCTTGACAAGAAGTAAGAAAACTAATTTAGCAAACTCAATTACGAACTATCTAACATCATACGAAAGATCTTAAAACACGCTTCACTCTTATCATGCATCGCCAATAACTAATTAACATCCTAATCACCTTATTGTGAATTAACTATCAAACACCAAACAATTCATTCACTAAACTTCAACTATATTATTATCCAATAATAATCATGCTTTTCCTAATGAATTAACTCAACTTCCAACATTCAACCAAGGTTTAACCCAATTGAAATAACTAAAACGTAGCAACTCATTCAATGAAATCAATCATAAATATTATCAACCGATTAAATAAAAATCCATCATCCAAACATCCAATAACTAGAATACGAGAATAATAAACTTGACTAATTAAGAACTCAACAAATCATTAACACAATGCTAACAAAATCTTCACCAAGCAATTCAGCACAACTACCCAATCAAACAAATTAAAATCAATTCAAGAAAATGAGTTTAGATGTTACTAATCATTGAGACTACTTTCAACAAACGTTGATGATGAACTTGCTCACTCCAAAGATTGCGTCTGAACCTCAAGGCTTTTCATGAACCTTGAAATCCAGCGACGAACGATGTCCACGAAACACTCGAACCGTACTATGATCCGTAAGGGCTTTATGCTAGAGATGCGAGAGATGTGTCAAATCTCTCTACCTATTGAGATGTTTTGTGGCTTCACCAGCCTATCTTTCTTCCCTTCTGTCATGAAAGTGTAGTATTCTGACCTTCATCCTCAGTTTTAAAGGCTCCAAGCCATTTCGTAACTAAAGATTTCCAATAATTTTGTGTTTGTAATATACGTGTCCGGTCAGACACTAATCTTATCCGATTGGATGAAAGCTTCTATCCGCAGGTCTGATTGGTGAGTCAAATCGTCCGGCCGGTATGTGTTTCATTAGTCAATCCGATTGGAGATACAATTCGTCCGATCGGATGAGTGTCCTTTAGGCTACTTTTGAGCGTTGCTTCCTTTATCCTTGTCCTTCGGATCCACCAGACGCTCTAGCTATATGAGAAATAAGGAATTACTCTCAATTGGTCTGATTATTGATCATCAAGGTAGAAAGTTAAGCAAGAAGGCAAAGAATGCAAAACTATGCATTTAGCATAATCTTAACTCGAAAAAGAAAACAAAAAGACTCAAATATGACTCGATTATATGTAGATTCATAACAAATACGTACGAATCAACCACCCTATGCTTAATTAGTTTGTTCGTCCTCAAACAAAAGAAAGAATCAAAATCAAGAGAAGTGAAAATAGTTAGAGCAAAGAGACATATTGTGCATATAATTGAGTTTTGAAAATATAAACACTTTTGCCGAAAACTATAAGGCTAAACTCGTATTACTTTTTCACCTTGCAAATCAAAAGAATGCATCCTCTCAAAAGGGAATTATATATAATGATGCACTCATACGCTCGTGTTTTTCAACAGGTAAGTGTATTTTCTCGGATTTAAACATTCATTCAATGACTTGTGAAAATCAAAGACTCGTACCATCGCAAATTTGTACAAATTTAATAAAGAATTGGATTAAGGCTTTCTAGGGTTGTAATGTAGGCTCTTTGGTAAGGTATGTCATATGTAAAGATGTGTGTCTAACTTGCGAACAAACGCAATCAATAACTCACTCAATCCATGTTTTTAAGCGTAGAGCAAAATTCTTCCCCTCATTCCTCCCAAAATAACCATATAACACTATTCTTAGA
This sequence comes from Phtheirospermum japonicum, assembly GCA_014905375.1. Lineage (NCBI taxonomy): Eukaryota > Viridiplantae > Streptophyta > Magnoliopsida > Lamiales > Orobanchaceae > Phtheirospermum > Phtheirospermum japonicum. The sequence continues at coordinate 345,340 of BMAC01000171.1, forward strand.
CTTTTATAGTTAAGTCTATTTCTTACCCAAAACTGAATTGATACGCCCGATCTTAAGGAACAAGAGTGTTAGTCCCTTCTATACTCGTTTGCCAATAGGCTTATTCTTAACGACTAGATGCTCCTATGAAATTGAGCACCCTTAACTTCTCTTGTTTTTTTTTAATTTATATCCTACTAATTCCCACCTTACAATCGTCAAAACTCATTGAACCAATAATAAATAAAACTCTCGTCTCACAACTTAAATGAAATAAGAGCTGTAATTATGCTCGAGGTTATCAAAGAGATAGAATAAAGGCTCGAGGGGGCTCGTTAGGAATTTATAGTTGTTTTATTTCTGAATATAGCCAGAATCGGGTTTTATATGTGCCTATCGTCATTTTCAAAACCAAATGCACACATGCGTCTTTAGAGACTTCTTAAAGCACTAATCGAATCACAACATGAAATGTTGATAAACACACAAGCCTTGTTTCAAGGTTTTATTCAAACTTTTGAAAACAAGATGATCGAGTTAAAAGATATTTGCAAAATTGCTACAACTAAGTGTTGTTTTAAATAATTATATAAGTAGGTTTTGAAAATCTTGGACTAAACAGCTCAAAATACTCCAACGAAAGGTCACACAATACATGATTTTGACAGGCAAGCCAGTACAAACACAATTAAGCATGGGCATATATTTAACGAAAGTTGACATAATTAATTGGCTGATTAACACTTTGTTACAAATATGTGACTATGTTACCAAAATTGTTCGAACTAGGTATGCATGATACTCTAAGTCCCAGGTTGTGTACAGTGTGCTTCGTCCCATCGGTTGCTCAAGTCATCCGATCGGATGACATTCAAGAATGTTTGATCCGATCGGTCACATCTGTGTCTCCGATTTGATGACACGGTCCCCTCCCCCCTTTAATAAAATTAAGCAAACTCCTGGTTTCTAAAATTCTAAACATGAATATAGGGAATTCAAACAAGTGCACAAAGCCATAAAAAGCAATTAACGAAACCATAAGTTAACCATAGTCACCCAAGCACAAACACATAAAAATATTAATACATCTAATAAATCTGTATAAATGCAATAGTCTAAAAGAAAATAAAAGTTTGAATAGAATGATGATACAGATGGGTCATGGGCCCGACTATTTGTCCATGTCATCCGGAGGTGGAGGTGGGTAGTGTTGCTCAAGACAGAAGAGGCACTCGTACATCGTGACAAGGTATCTGTGATTTGCTTCGACATTGATCGTCAACCGGGCAAGATTTTGATTCGTTTCGGCCAAGTTGGTGCCCAACATCGTTAATATGCTTCGTAAATACCTCGCCTCCTACTGTGCTTCCTCTCATGCTTCCTAGGTATCTTGTCGAGTAGTTCGCGCGTGCTCTTCTTGATGAAGGTCCAATTGCCTCATTTGTTCCAACATGCTCGCCTGGAAGTCCTACTGCTGCCTCCACTGCTCGCCCGAGTAGTACAAGACCTCCCCATAGTCTCCATGGTTCAGTTCGATTGGTTACATCTAAGCCTCTGATCGGATGGTCTAGAAAACTCTTCTCTTGTTGTAGAACTCAAAACTGCACTTTCCCAACGTGGAGAAACAAACAAATATATATACAAAAGTAAAAGGATTAAGAAAAGAAAGGGAAAGACTTGGGTTACCTTCCAAGTAGTGCAACATTTAACGTCTTATGCTTTATGACACCTCGTTCAAGATTTAGGCTTCTCGAGGGGATCGTTAACTAATATCACTTCATGATCTCTCTGGGAAATAGGTCCCCTGTGATACAACTTCACCCGGTGTCCGTTGACTTGGAAAGAGGAATCATTCTTCTTGACTAGCAAGGTGACAGCTCCAAATTTGTTTACTTCTGTACTCAAATATGGGCCACTCCACTTTGAGTTTAGTTTACCTGTAAAAAGTCTGAAACGTGAATTAAAAAGTAAGGCTAACTTTCCTACCTCTAAGTTCTTATGAATGAGCTTTTTGTCGTGAATTACCTTCATTCTTCGTTTACTCACCCACGCCATCTCGTATGAATCGTTTCTCATTTCTTCAAGTTCACTCAATTCCAGCTTCCTATATTTCCCTGCCTCGTTCAAATCCAAATTCAACATGCGAATTGCCCATTCTGCTTTATGCTCCAACTCTACTTGGAGATGATAAGACTTTCCATAAACCAACCGAAATGGGCTCATGCCCAACACTATTTTGTAGGCCGTACAGTATGCCCACAAGGCATCAACCAACTTTGTCTCCCAGTACTTACGGTTCGGTTTCACTATTTTCTCTAGAATGACCTTAATTTGTCGGTTACTCGTCTCCACTTGCCCCGAGGTTTGTGGGTGGTAAGGAGTTGCCACCTTATGACGCACCCCATACTTATTCATTAATCAATTAAAGGCTCGGTTGCAGAAATGGCTACCCCCATTGCTGATGATTGCTCTTGGTACTAAGAATCAGCAGAAGATGTACCCTTGAATTAACTTGAGAAAAATTTCAAAGTTAGCTTTTTGAGTTGGGATCGCTTCCACCCACTTTAACACGTAATCCACTCCAACGAGTATGTACTCGTACTCTCCACTCTTAAGGAATGGGCCCATGAAATTGATGCCCCACACATTGAATATCTCGATTACTTGGTTGGGTACCAAAGGCATCTCGTCTTTCTTTCCTACCGTTCACGATCTTTGACATCTATCGCATGTCTTACAGTATTGGTGTGCGTCGCCGAATAGTGAGGGCCAATTAAGACTGGCCTGGAGGACCTTAAATGTTGTCTTCTGACTTCCGAAGTGTCCTCCTTAATCGTGGCAAAACCTCAACACACCAATCTTCTCCTCGTCTGGTATACATCTTCGAAAGAGTCCATCCTTGCATTGCTTATATAAGTAAAGATCGTCCTAAAAGAAACTCCTGCATTTAAATAATAATCTCTTCCTTTATTGGGCAGAAAGGTGGTTAGGGATAATTTTACAAGCATGGTAATTAAAAAAATCAGCATACCAAGGTTCATTAACTTTTTCAATCGTATTAGCATCCTCGTATGGAAAAACATCGTCCACCAAATCAAACTTGTTAGACTCTCCCTCTATTAACATATGAGATAAATGATGAGCAACCACATTTTCATATCCTTTTCTATCCTTGATTTCAACATCAAATTCTTGCAAAATAAGAATCCAACGAATCAATCTTGGTTTACTTTGGATTTTAGCAAATAAATGTCGAAGGGCTGCATGATCAGTGTGCAGAATCAATTTTGAACCAACGATATAAGAACAGAACTTATCTAATGAAAATACAACCGCAAATAGTTCACGTTCCGTAGTGGTATAATTACGTTGGGCACTATTTAACATGTAACTCGCATTATAGATGACCCTCAGCATTTTATCTACTCGTTATCCTAAGACTGCCCCTACAACATCATTTGACGCGTCACACATGATTTCAAAAGGAAGAGACCAATTAGGTTCATCGACAACTGGTGCTTGTGTCAATTTCTCTTTTAAAACATTAAAAGCACTAAGACACTCACCATCAAACTCAAAAGGCATGTCTTTTCCAAGCAATTTACACAATGGGCGACAAATTTTAGAAAAATATTTTATGAAACGTCGATAAAAGCCCGCATGTCCCAAAAAGCTTCTAATTCTTTTAACATCTTTAAATGGTGGAAGAGTTTCAATAACATCGATTTTAGCCTTATCGACTTCCAACCCCTTACTCGACACTACATGTCCCAACATAATCCCACTTCTCACCATAAAATTAGACTTCTTCCAACTCAAAGTCAAATAAGACTCAACACATTGCTCAAGTACCTTAGTCATATTACTCAAACAATGAGAAAAGGAAGAGCCAAGTACCAAAAAGTCGTCCATGAAGACTTCAAGAAAGTCGTCGATGAACTCATTGAAAATGGAGATCATACATTTCTAAAAGGTTGCTGGGGCATTGCACAAGCCGAAGGGCATTCTCCGGTAAGCAAATATGCTAAAGGGGCATGTGGGTGTGGTTTTCTTTTGATCCTCTGGAGCTATCGCTATTTGGTAATAATCGGAAACGCCATCGAAAAAGCAATAATACTCATGCCCTAATAATTTATCGATCAACTGGTCCATGAATAGGAGTGGAAAGTGATCTTTTCTCGTCGTGGCATTGAGCTTCCGGTAGTCAATGAGCTTCCGGTAGTCAATGCACATGCGCCACCCGGTGGTTAAATGCGTTGGAACAATTTCTCCCTTTTCCCTTTCCAAAATCGTGATGCCTCCCTTCTTCGGAACAATGTGTACTGAGCTAACCCACTCGCTATCAGAAATGGGATATATGATTCCCTCGTCGATGAGCTTGAAAATCTCTTTCTTGACTACATTCTTGAGCTTAGGGTTGAAACGTCTCTGCCCTTCTCGTATCGGTTTGAATCCCTCTTCTAGATCGATCCGGTGCATACACGTGACCCGACTTATCCCTCTGATATCACTGATACTCCATCCAATTGCTTTCTTATATTTCTTGAGAACCTCAATTAGTTCTCTTTCTTCGTGCTCAACCAACTCTACGAATATGATTACGGGTATTCATTCGTTAGACTCGAGAAAAACGTATTTGAGATGGCTCGGAAGTGGTTTCAACTCCATTTTGGGCTCGAATGTGGGTCTAATAGGCGGCTCGACCATAAGCTCCTCTTTGATTTTGAAAAGGGTGACCACTCCCTCCGCATTTGGATCAAAATCATCGTCCTCGACGTTACAGCTCTCTATTGGTACAGCACCAAATAATTCTCTCACGCATTGATCCACTTAATCAAGATACGAATAGTCCGGACCAAACATAGGTGATGGAATTCTCCGAATATCCTTAAGCGAGAATGTAACTGATTTATCGAATATGGAAAGTGTCATTTTTCCCCGTCCCACATTGATCAACGTGTGTGATGTTGCCATGAAAGGTCTACCCAAAAGAATGGTATGCTCTTTACTTGAATCATCCACCTCTCCAACATCCAATATAACAAAATCTATGGAAACTACCAGTGATCCGACTACCACCAAAGCGTCCTCGACAACTCCCAAAGGATATCTTAATGAACAATCCACTAATTGAAGTCGTAAACTTGTTGGCTTCATTCTCCTAAGGTTGAACTGCTTGTATAGGGTGTAGGGCATCAAATTGATCCCTGCCCCTAAGTCGAGCATTCCACGTGCTTTTTGCCCATCCCCAAGAGTTATCGTAATACAGAATCTCCCTTGGTCGTTCGCCTTCGGTGGTAACATTTGATGGCATATTGTGCTCACTTCCTTGGATAATATCACTCGTTCATTTGCTTTTATCTTCCTTTCCTTTGATATGATTTCTTTGAAAAACTTGATGTAAGCCAGCATTGCTTTAATAACGTTAAATAGTGGAAGGTTCACGTTCACATCTTTCAGCATGTTATAGAGTTCCATGAACTTCTTGCTCTCCCTTGCTGGCTTGAAATGATTGGAAAATGGTACTGCATCCCGTATAACTCGTTGTGGCTTTGAATTATCTTGAACAGGCCCTTCATCCGATCGGTCACCCTTACTCATCCGATCGGATGAAACCTTCTGACTTCCCTTCCGATCGGACTCTAGGTTACTCCGATCGAAACAAACTCCCTGTCTTCCATTTCGATCGGGTTCTCGGACATTTCAATTGGACAAAAATTCCTGTTCTCCGCTCTGATCAGATTCAGGTCTACTCCGATCGGACCAATCTCCCTGTCCTCCACTCCGATCGGCTTTTTGCCTCATCCGATCGGATGAATCCTTGGCTGCATCCTTCTTTCTTGTTCCAATACGGTTAGGCTAGAAGACTCTAGTCAATGAGCCTGGAACATATGGGTTACGTGACTTGCGGATACCTCCCACTACTTCTTTTTCACCACTCGAACTAGAATCTCCCTTAGCTATTTCTTTTTCATCCAAACTCGAATTATTTTCGGAACCTTTTCCTCAAGTTCTCGTATCCTGTTATCGACCTTCTTTCTGATACGTAGTACATGTATTGCCATTGATTTCTCTGATTGACTAGGTAATTTACAAGAATCATTCCCATTTTTGCTATAGAAGTCGAGACTTAACCGATCATCATCTCTAGCTTTTCTAATTATTTCTTAGTTCGCTTTCCTTCCTCGATTGTAAGAAGTGTTTCTTCCAAATTCTGTAAGGTTTCCTACTCTTTCAGATGATGCCACAATCTCAACTCTTCATCAGGGTCGGTCGTAATTGGCATTTGATGTTGCCATGGTGCTTGTTGATGTTGTTGTCTCATCGTGTTTTCCTTTTGCGGAGGGTGTTGTGAGAAGTTGCTTTGCCCCTTATTTTGATAAGAGTTGTAGTTGCTCGTCTCTCCTTGGTTTCTATTCGGGGGCGGTGGTGATAAATACGTGGATCTGTTTGCTTGGGAACTGGCACGTAATTCGGGCTTTCAGGATCGTATCTTAAGTTCGGATTGTCTCGTGCCCCCGTATCGTACGTATTCGAGTGAGAATTGTAATTTTTGGCGAATTTCTGCCAAATCTTGTTATAGAGCTGATAGTTTTTGATGGCATTCACCTCTTCATACTCATCATCGAATACCACCTTACATGTGTCAGATCCATGCCCAATTGCCCTACATTTTTCGCACAATTCGTGTGAAGGCCTTGGCGGTTTCTCCTCCCTTTTCATTATACTTGTTAACAAAGCAACTTGTTTCGTCAGCTCCTCAATCTTTCTCTCTTCATTTTGAGAAACAGAGACCTCATGGGCTTTGATCTTCCTTGGTCGGGAACTTGTTTGCTATGATTTTTCACTCATGAGTTCAAATAGTTCCCAAGCTTCCGCAGCGGTTAACTCTCCAAAATATCCGGCCTTTAATTCAACTTGTTGTTTGTAAACTGGTAATAACCAGTTATGAAAGTAATTATTCACCATCTCCGCGCAATTGTTGAGGTGCGGACACGACTGCAAAAATCCTTTGTATCATTCCCACGCTTCATGAAATGATTCTCCCTCCATTTGCTCAAAATTGGTGATTTCTCTCCTCAGTTTGGCCATCGTTTGAGCTGAGTAGAATCTACTCACGAACTTCTTGTACACCATCCCCCAATTAGTCAAGTAATTGGGTTGCAATGATAGAAGCCATTGATTGGCCTTGTCTTTCAAAGTAGTTGGGAAATATTTCATCCTTAGTTGATCTTCATGGATTCCAAGAGCTGGAATTCTGCCCACTACGAGGTAGAATTCTTGAATGAAATTCAAGGTATCTTCGTTGGGCAAGCCATATGGGGTAGGTAGCTGGTTGACAATGCCTTATTTCAAATCATAGTCCCTTTCCGTGGGGCCTAAGACTATTACACTACTATTTTGGCCAATTATTGGGTAGAGGAGGTCTCCTTGCCGCCGTTAATTAGGGTTCCAGCGTCCTCGTCTTCCTCCAAAGTTAGCTTGCACACCAAAACTCCTTCGCTCTTCTTAATACCCATAATTGCGTTCCTCCTCGAAATTCCCATAATCATCATAACCATCATTGCGGAAATTCTCTCCATGCCAAGTGTTATACGATTGTCCCTCCCTCCTTTTATGATTGTGGATCGGTTCTTGCTCAAAGTTTCCGAATCTATGGTGATTTTGTTGGTTGTTTTGGGGCTGGGGCCCGCCATTACCAACGTTATTGTGCTCGAACTCTTGATTTGCTTGAGCGTTATAGGCTCAAGCTTCCTTTCGATTTCGGAAGCGTTGAGGAGGTTCTTGGAAGGTAGGATACTCCTGCATCATGATTTGGTGATTATCTCTAGATAGATGCTCCCCGTTGTTTGCATCTTCAAAATTGCCCGGTTCCCTTGGCTCTTCATTGTGAACGTGCTCCCGGTTATGAATCAGAGGCAGATTTTGTGGGTCTTCGTCCTCGTTGTTATTCAGTTGATCTTGCACGTGCATGTCATCAATTGGTGGCATGCTGTATAGATAATTACGAGGAGGTGTTCGATTGTGTTTTTCTCTTCCTCGTCCACTATTCCATCCTCCTCTTCCTCCATTCCCTTGGCCTCCAAGAGGTAGACTATCCATCATGCTGGTTGAATTGGTTTCTGATTGATCACCTTCGGTGGAAGGAAATAGCTGTCTTGGTCTTTTAACTCGATTGATGTTATTGATGAATGGGGTCAATTCTACTCTAAGAATTCATCGACCTTGAATCAACGACAAACAAATCACCTTATCGAGAGGCACACCAAAAATATTATACAACTATCGACATAAAAACATTAACACAAATAAACGTCATTAACACCTTTGCCATTCCCCGACAACGGCACCAAATTTTGATCCAAACTTTTAGTGTTCCTTTAAAAATTAAAGTTTAGTTAAACAAATGCGCATCTACATTTGAAAGGATATAGTTCGCCTGCAAGAGAACGGGGTCACTTGTAGACTGGAAAGTTACCTCGAGTCGAATCTCTGGAGGAATGGAAATCGGAGTCAATGAAGTTTATCATACTAATAGCACAATTTCTAATTCTAAACACACGATCAGGAGTTTCTAACTAATCTGAGAAGGGGAAGGAATTTGAGTGCTGATATAGCTAACAGCCCTCTTCATTTCTGAATTTCATAGTAATAGAAATACATGTCCTACCGAGACATAATTTGTAATTTGCTATCCTCTTGCCTAGAAGGCAAAGATTTACCTACGTGGAAAGGATGATTCATTCGGATCAACACGAGAGTCCAACTGCATTGTAATTTTTCCGATTCGGCGGTCGATCTATGATTTATCATTCATGGACATTGATAAAAACGAGTTCTCATTCACGGATAACTAAGCTAAATAAAATCCGGAGGGTTAACTTAGGGCTTAAACCTATATGGATAGCAACCCCAATGGAAACACTGCACTGGTAGGAAAGAATCCAACTCTATATAAGATTAAGCACTGTCTGCTACGGGTGGTAGGGGTCGAGTTATTGATGTGAGGTGAGGAACTTTAGGAAAGCTCATGCCATATCTGGGCGAGCCGATAAGTATCGCCAGCATTATCATGAAACTGAGCGTGAGCTGTGGCGTGTCCCCCGTGTTCTGGATCGCTGATCGGAGGGCTCTTCCTCACATGGCTAAATTTCTCCGGGAGTTTATTAAATTTTTTGTTCTTCTATTTTATTTCCTGCCATTGTAATCAATTTGCCAGCCTGCGTAGGAGGCGTGGGCAATTTCTTTTGTATTTCTAGAATGTTATGATAAACGCCAAGAGTATTTTCTCCAAAATCTTCAATTGATTCTTTTTTCTGTTCAATCAAATCAAGTCAAATAGGTGTTTCAATTTTTAGCCAATTCTAGCTCTTGCTCTTACCGTTAGGTCTGGAGAATTGAGGCATCTTACACATATCCGCCTTAAGCTACTCCTAACTCAGGTTGACAGACAGGTTAGGCGTTTCCACGAGTATCCAAACTTAGCATCTACCCTTAGCCAATCCTGGCTAAAACCGACAATCAGGTCAGGAAAATGGGGCATCCGCCCTTAGCCAATCCTGGATTAAACTGACAACTAGGTC
>BMAC01000171.1:359967-379045 GCA_014905375.1 Phtheirospermum japonicum
TACCCTTGGGGTAATGCGCCGGGGGGGGGGGGGGGGGGGGGGGCGGTGATTTGGAATTATGAATTGACTTAATTTGAATAAACTTAAACTCTTTTTGCTTTGAGCGTGTCAACCTCTTGACAAGAAGTAAGAAAAATAATTAAGCAAACTCAATTACGAACTATCTAACATCATGCGAAAGATCTTAAAACATGCTTAACTCTTATCATGCATGGACAATAACTAATTAACATCTAAATCACCTTAATGTGAATTAACTATCAAACACCAAACAATTCATTCACTATACTTCAACTATATCATTATCCAATAATAATCATGCTTTTCGTAATGAATTAACTCAACTTCTAACATTCAACCAAGGTATAACCCAATTGAAATAACTAAAACGCAACAAGTCATTCAATGAAATCAATCATAAACATTATTAACTGATTAAATAACAATCCATGATCCAAACATCCAATAACTAGAACACGAGAATAATAAATTCGACTAATCAGGAAAATGGGGCATCCACCGCCAATCCTGGCTTAAACTGACAACTAGGTCAGGAAAATGGGGCATCCACCGCCAATCCTGGCTTAAACTGACAATCAGGTCAGGAAAATGGGGCATCCGCCTGTAGCCAATCCTGGCTTAAACTGATAATCAGGTCAGGAAAATGGGGCATCCGCCCTTAGCCAATCCTGGATTAAACTGATAATCAGGTCAGGAAAATAGGGCATCCGCCCTTAGTCAATCCTGGCTTAAACTGACAATCAGGTCAGGAAAATGGGGCATCCACCCTTAGCTAATCCTGGCTTAAACTGGCAATCAGGTCAGGAAAATGTGGCATCCGCCCTTAGCCAATCCTGGCTTAAACTGATAATCAGGTCAGGAAAATGGGGCATCCGCCCTTAGCCAATCCTGGCTTTAGAGAGATCCGCTAGTTTGGCAAAACAAGAATAAACCTGCATTTATTATTATATCAATAAACTTTGCAAAATCAAATTGCACATAAAATTTACGTAAATTAGAAATGTTCCACGCCCAAGGTATCTCAATCCCATTCGTTTCTTCCAATTTTTAAGCACCACCAGTCAAGATTTGTGTGACCCGGAATGGCCCCTGCCATGTAGCATCCAACTTTCCCTTGGCCTTTCCCAGGTCAGCCCTTCGTAGGACCAGGTCTCCCACCTGGAAATACCTCTTCCGGACTGTTCTGTTATAAGCTTCTCGAATTCGCCCCCTCACGTGCTCCATCTTAACCGCTGCCTGATCTCTTTTTTCTTCGATTAAATCCAGCGCGTCCTGCACCAATGCATCATTTCGATTTTCATCGAAGTTTGGTATTTGGTGGGTTTCAAGGCTAATCTCCGTGGGGATGACGGAATCCATGCCATAAAACAAGCTAAAGGGGGTTTCACCCGTGCTGTCTTTAGGATTGGTGCGGTAGGCCTAGAGTATTGCGCTCAGCTCTTCCACCCATTTACCCCCTGACCTCTCTAAGCGTGACTTAAGTCCATGGACAAGAATGCGACTGGTCACCTCAACCTGTCCATTTGCCCGTGGGTGGTAAACAGATGTAAAGTGTTGCTGGATTTTCATCTTGGTGCACCTAGCTTTAATTTTGGCACTCACGAAATGGGTACCATTATCTGTGATCATAACCCTTGGAACGCCAAATCGGCATACGATATTTTTTCAAATGAAGCCCATCACTGCTTCTTCTGTGATTTTTTCCAGGGCTTCAGCCTCCACCCACTTGCTGAAGTAGTCGATGGCCAAGATCAAGAACCTCTTCTGGGCCGACCAGGTCTATCCCCCACTTAGAAAAGGGACAAGGAGACCTCATTGTCATGAGCTCTTCCGCTGGTTGATCAGTCAAGGGGGATATTTTCTGACATTTTCCACACTTCTTAACAAAGTTCTCATCCTCTTTCCTCAGCCATGGCAAGAAGTAGAGGTTGTCCAAATCCTCTTCGAAATAATGCCCCCTTGATCAAGAAAAAACAAGCAGACCTGGTTCTCACCTTTGCTCCTTCCGTCTTAACCTCTGGCAGCTCTCCCTTTTCTAGGTATGCCTGAATAGGAGAGTGTCAGTCCTCTCTCTCATTCACCGCACATACCTGCTCTATTCCGAAATCATTATCTTCCATCAATAAAGTGACTACCATTTCCTAGCAATCCACGGCTGAGCTGGCTACCTTAGCCGAATAGTCTGCTCTCCCATTTTCCTCTCTAGGAATTTGGAGGACAATTAGAGCCCTCATCCCCTTGGCTAGTTCTCTAGATCGAGCTAGGTACCTCTGCATGCTTTCATCTTTGGTTTCAAAATCTCCACTTATCTGTCTACAAACAAGCTGTGAGTCAACCTTCACGCATGATGAGGCATAAATAGGTCAGACCCGGATTGGGGTGGACCTGGATCCCAGCCCAGGGGTTGTCCTAAGGTTAGTAAGAGCTGAGCAGTAAGACCTGGATCCCAGCCCAGTGTTGTCCTGAGTTTAGTAAGAGCTGAGCAGTAAGAACTGGATCCCAGCCCAGGGGTTGTCCTGAGGTTAGTAAGAGCTGAGCAGTAAAGACCTGGATCCCAGCCCAGGGGTTGTCCTGAGGTTAGTAAGAGCTGAGCAGTAAGACCTGGATCCCAACCCAGGGGTTGTCCTGAGGTTAATAAGAGCTGAGCAGTAAGACCTGGATCCCAACCCAAGGGTTTCCTGAGGTTTGTAAGAGCTGAGCAGTGTCATCCCATCTAAGGAGTTTCCCTAAGATGATAGAAGACCTCCTGTGAGATAAACCTTGGAAATATAAAGGCAGGCTTGCCAGTGGAAAGGAGAGAAAGACCAGGGGAGACCTGGCCTCTTGATCCCCCGCGCAGGTAGGCTTGCCAGTAAGAAGGAGAGAAGAACTAAGAGAGATCACTACAGCCCGGAGATCATACTGAACTGAGGAAAGTGCTCTACCAGAAAAGCTCCGGGGCTAAAGTCAAGTCTGATATTGATACCGAGGTAATACGAAATAAGAAAGACCTAAAATAAGGAAGACCTGATTATAGTCAAGTCTGATATTGATACTGAGGTGGTGAAGAGGAAAAGATAAGGAAGACCTAGAACGAGGAAGATCTATTTTCCGAATTCCCAGTAGAGAGACAAGTGGGACCACTTGTCAGAATTGGTTGCGTAACAGACCGTGATTCATGGCATGTGCTCCTGAGATCCCGGCTGGGGTCCCCAGTAGTAGAAACTATAAATATCTTAGCCCTAAGGCTGAGAGAGGGAGGTCATTCTTTGAGCATTCCTTCTTCTTTTCCTGGAAAACACCTCAAACGCTTACTGACTTAAGCATCAGAGAGGTTTCCACCGGAAAACCACTTGTGGTCCTTTCTAACGTGTTTGTGGTGCAGGTCGGGAAGGTGTTCAGGTTTCAGGCGTGGTTCTTGACGTTGATCATTTTTTAGGCTGGAATAATTGGCTCTGTCTGTGGGAAGTTCTGAGCTAAGGCGTGAGTATGGCTTCAGACGGATTGAGACGTAATCTGGTGGGTGAGCGTGGTGGTACTCCCAGCTCCGCCGCACCATGGGGCAGATCGCAATCCACAGTACCATCTGCAAGAGGGCCAGAAGCGACAGAGCCATTGGCAGCGGCTGCGCTAAATGTTACGCCACCCCATCCTGGCAGATCCTCGACGGCAACAGGCGGATCTTTCAACGAGTCTTTTCTCTTGCAGCTGTCGGAGCTTATCGGCAAGGCTGTGGAGGCGGCTGTGGAGAAAAAATTCGTAGATATGTCGACACCACCGTCCAACGCGCCACCAACAAGAATTGTTCCGGTAACAGATACGGAGCCGCCGCGTGGCCAACGCGTGGATCGGACTGCTACTCAAGACAGAGAAGAGCATTTCTCCACCTCTGGCAGCGAGACCTCAAGCCAGGCTAATCCAGGTCTAGCTGAGCAAATGCAGAGCTTGCAGAAAGAGGTACGGGAGTTTAAGAAGAAGATGACAAGCACTAGCATGGTACCGATACGGCGAGCTACCCCGTTCACGGAAGAGGTGATGCGCGATGAGATGATTCCCGGTCTTCCAGTCGATCGACTGCGGTCGATCGATAGTAAGCAGTCGATCGACTGCTTCTTGGAGAAGTGTCGAATTTTGGGAAATCTCTAGAATTGAGTCGATCCTGGAGCACATCAGTCGATCGGGAGGTATCAGTTGATCGACTACCAGTCGATTGGGCAGCAGGCAGTCGATCGAATGCTTCTTGGAAAGGAGTCAATTTTTAGGAAGTCCTTGGAATCGAGTCGATTTTTGGCATTTCAGTAGATTCTTGGAAGGGCAGTCGATCGACTGCCAGTCGATCGGGCAGTCGATCGGTAGCTTTTCAGTCGATCTCGGCTTCTTCTGGCTCGGTTTCTTCATTTCGGCACGGATTTTGGACTTTAAGGTCTCGACTCGATCTTAGGCACACCCCAATGCGACTTAGAGCAACTCTAACTCATTTGGCCACCTACATCATAAGAATTTGGACTCAAAACCCCATGATTCATTATTACAACATACCAATCAATCTCAAACTTAAAAACAATAGAATAATCTAAAACCTTAACAAAATAAGACTCAAACTACTACAAATAACGCTAAACTCTAACTAGAAACACAAGATAAAATGCCACAATTACATGCAAAATACCAATCAGGGCCAAATATTACTGACAATCAGGTCAGGTTTTGGGGCAACCGCCCCTAGCCAATCAGGGCTAAGAATTTCAGTAACAATCAGGTCAGGGTTGGGATATCCATCCCTTAGCTAATCAAGGCTAAATATTACTGACAATCAGATCAAGTTTTTGGGGCATCCGCTCTTAGCCCATCAGGGCTAAAAATTTTATTTACAATCTGGTCAGTTTTGGGATATCCATCCCTTAGCCAACCAGGGCCAAAGATTACTGACAATCAGGTCAGGTTTTTGGGGCATCCGCCCTTAGCCAATTAGGGCTAAATTTTTTACTGACAATCAGTTCAGTTTTTGGATATCCATCCCTTAGCCAATCAGGGTCAAAGATTACTGACAATCAAGTCAGGCTTTTGTGGCATTCACCCTTTAGCCAATCAGGGCTAAAGATTTTATTGACAATCATAAGTTGACGAAATCAACAATTTTTATAAATAATCAGGTTCATCTATTTCACATGTAATATTTCTGTGGCAATTTGATTCCTTCCATTTGCTCCAGCTCATGAGCTCCTCCTGCAAGAACTTTGATGACCTTATATGGACCCAGCCAAGCGACATCTAACTTACCTTTAGTTTTACTTAAATCAGCTCGGTGAAGCACTAGGTCTCCCATTCAAAATTGACGCTTGACCACCGACTTATTATAAGTCGCTCAAATTCTTTCGCTCATGTGCTCCATTTTCACAGAGGATCGCTTTCTACTTTCTTCCACCAGATCCAGGGCATCTTGTGTCAATAGCTCATTTTGGTCTTCGTTGAAGCTCAGTACTCTGTGAGATGCTATACCGACCTTTGCAGAGATCACGACACCCATACCGTACACCAAAATGAATGGCGTTTCACCTAGTCCTTATTTAGGGTTCGTTCGGTATGCCCATTGAATCGAGTTGAGATCTTCTACCCACTTGCCCCCTATTTTTCTAAGCGCGCCCTATTTCCTTGTACCGAAATTCGGTTGGTTACTTCGACTTGGTCATTCGCCTGAGGATGATACACAGACGTGAAACCCTATTCTATCTTCATTTTAGTGCACCAGACCCAAATTTGAGCTCTCATGAACTGTGTGCCATTATCTGACACCAAGATCCTTGGGACCCCAAATCGGCACACCACATTTTTCCACAAGAAACTCATTACTGCCTCGTCCATAATTCTTGCTATAGATTCAGCTTCCACCCATTTACTGAAGTAATATATGGCCACGATCAGGAACTTCTTTTGTGCTGGGGCTATGGAGAAAGGTCCAACCAGATCTATTCCCCATTTTTCAAAGGGGTTGGGAGAGCTCATTGGCATGAGCTCTTCTGCAGGCCGATGCACTAGGGGGGAGTTCCTCTGGCACTTGTTGCATTTTCTCACAAAGTCTCTACATCTCTTCTTAATTGTGGAAAAAAATATCCAACTCTCATGATCTTACTTGATAGGATCCTAGCACCCATGTGGTTTCCGCAGCACCCCTAGTGAATTTCCTTGATAGCATGGGTGCCCTCTTTCGGGCTTAAGCATCGTAAAAGAGGTTGCCCGAACCCTCTTCTGAATAGTTCTCCTTTTATCAAACAAGAATGAGACGACCTGATCCTCACCTTCGCCACCTCCTTCTTATCATCAAGAAGCTCTCTTTTTCCAAATATACTTTAATCAAGGAGCGACAACCCTTTTCTTCCTCTAGCACATTTATCTCTCCTTCTCCAATCCTGTTGTACCATGAGTAAGGTAATTGTTCTTTTCGGACAATCCGCTTCTAAACTGGCCACCTTAGACAAGTAATTAGCGCGGCCATTCTCCTCCCTAGGAACTTGAAGTACATTTAAAGCTTTCATGGCCTTTACTAATTCATGAAACAGGTCTAAGTACTTTCGCATGTGCTCGTCTCTTGCATCAAACTCGCCTTTGATTTTTTTATAGACCAACTGGGAGTCTACTTGGGTGTATATGCGCTCTTCCCCAAGCACTTTGACCATCTGTATCCCTCTTAGAAGGTCCTCGTACTCTGCTCCATTGTTGGACTGGGGATAGTTCATCCGTACCGCGTATTCCGTGGTCACGCCCTTGGGATTCATCAGAACTATTCCTGTGTCACAACCTAAGCTTCTTACCGATCCATCGTTATATATTTCCCATTCCTTCTCTTCGTCAGAAGAGCTGGTCATCTCCTGCATGAAGTCAACCAGTGCTTGGGCTTTAATCGCTTTCGCCCTTCAAAATTGATGTCAAGCTCGATGAGCTCAATTATCATTTTCACCAAGCGCCCTGAGACCTCTGGTTTACTCATAATTACTTTCAGAGGCAGGTTAGTTGTGACTAATATCTCATGCGAAAGAAAATAGGGACGGAGCTTGTGAGCCATCCAGACCAGAACTAGCATGGCTCGTTCTATCTCCACATAGCGAAGCTCGACTTCATGTAACACTTTGCTCCAATAATATACCGGCTTTTTCACCTTACTTTCTTCTCTAGTTAAGACCGTGCTCACAGCTTGATTCCCTACATGCAAGTATAAAATCAAAGGCTCTCCCTGGACTGGCTTGGTAAGTAAAGACATACCAACCCGATGTTCTTTTAATTTCTGAAATGCCTCTTAGCATTATTCGTCCCATTGAAATTGAGCCTTCTTTTGCAAGGCTCGAAAAAGTGGTAAGCTCTTTTCCGCCGAGTGCGAGACAAACCTGCTTAGGACCGCTATTCGCCCTGCCAGGCATTACATTTCTTTGATATTTCTTGGAGGTTGCATGTCCATCATGGCCTTAACTTTTTCTTGATTGGCCTCTATTACCCTCTCTGTGACCATATAACCAAAAAACTTTCCAACTTTAACCCTAAATGTGCATTTCTTGTGGTTGAGCTTCATTTTGTATCTTCTCAAGGTATTGAAAGTTTCCCTCGGGTCCTCAATGTGCGAGGCTTCCTTTGTGCTTTTAACCAGCATTGTTTCACCCAAAAAATATGACACAACCTGAAACTGGTATACCTTCCCGACCTTACCGACCTGCACCCAATCACACATTCTAAAGGACCACCGGAGGTTTTCCGGTGGAAACCTCTCCGATTCTTAAGTCAGAAAGCGTATGAGGTGTTTTTCTAGGAAACAAGGAAGGAATGCACAGAAAATGACATAACTCTCTCAGCCATGGGGCTGAGGTATTTATAGTTTTCCTCCGTGGGGACCCCCTCCAGGATCTCAGAAACAAAGGCCGCGAATCAGGGGCCGTTAAGCAACAAACTCTGACAATTGGTCCCACTTGTCCCCCTTCCAGGAGAGCAGGAGGACAGGTCTGTCCCAGTCCTGCTCTCCTTTTCACACTCTACATCGTCTCTGAAATGGGGTACCAGCTCAGGCTAAGTCCTTTTCTCCTGAAGAGTCTCTCATGGAGAGTTCATCAGGTCAGGACAATTCTTGGGGTGTAGTGATCTTCTCTTGAAGAGATCAGTTCAGACTTTCTCAAGGACGGGATCAGTCGGTTTTTTTATTTTTCCTCACTGACTTTGAACTCAGGTCTACCCCAATCCAGGTCTGTCTAATCATGCCCTATCAAGCATGTCGTCCAAATATACTTCCATATTACGGCCGAGCTGGTTTTTGAACATTTCATCTACCAACCATTGATATGTGGCACCTGCATTCTTGAGCCCAAACGCCATGAACACGTAGCAATAAGTTCCTCTCGGGGTTATGAAACTGAACCATTTCCAGTCCTCTTTGGCTAGCCGGATCTGGTTGTATCCTCGCGAGGAGTCCATCATGCTGAGCAGTTCACAACTTGAGGTGGAATCTACCAACTGGTCTATCCTCGGCAATGGGTAGTGGTCTTTGGGACACACGCGATTAAGGTCTCTGATATTAATGTACATCCGCCAATCATCATGGGTCTTTGGTACCAGCATCGCATTAGAGAGCCATTCTGGAAATTGTATTTCTTGAATGTGCTTCGCTCGCAACAACTTTTTTACTTATACCTCAATAATAGCTTCCTTCTCGGGACCAGAATTTCATTTTCTTTGTTTCACTGGCTTCACCGTGGAGCTGATATTGAGGTGATGCTCAACTATTACCAGGTATATCCCTACTAAGTCCTGGGGAGACCAAGCAAAGACATCCACACTATTTCTTAAAAGGGTCACCCGCTCCACCAACACTTTGGGGCTTAGAGTCGTTCCTACTCGTACAAATCGACTATCATCACCCAGGATAATCTCGAACATCATCAAGCTCTCCTTACGCGGATCCTTCTCAAGCGCGGTAGTTGTCTCTGTCCTGGGTTTTATAGATCGTCTTACCTCTTCATCTCTTCGGATACTGTATACGTATGCTCTACGAGACGCATACTAATCTCCTCAAAACTCACCTACACCTTCCTGAACAAGAAATTTCATCTTCATATAGTATACAGAGATCATCGCTTGGAATTGGCTCAAGGATGGCTGACCAAGCATAGCGTTATATGAGGATGGTGCGTCCACTACCAGGAATCGCACCATCTTGGTCTTCCTGAATGGTTCATCCCCCAACGTGACCAGGAGATTGAATGCTCCTAATGGTCATAGTGCTCCCCCATCAAAACCCACCAATGATGTAGTGACCTCCTCCAGCTCCAAGTCCAAGTTTAACTTCTTAAAGTAATTATAAAATAAAATATCCGTCGAGCTACCTGTGTCCACAAATATTCTACCTACGTTGTAGTTAGCTATGGTAGCTGTTATTACCAAGGAGTCCATTTGGGGGCGCCAAGATACTGTTCTATTCCTCTGAGCCAAAACAGATGTTCGGTCTCGGGACTAACTGCCCCACCTCTTGCATTTTTCTCAACAAACCTTTCGCAGCCTTTACATAGCTGTTCTGGGTGCGTCGCTAATGCTTATCCCATTCGCCACCTATGATCATCTGAATCTCTCCTCTTATCTCTTGAGACTGGTCATCCCTCTTTCTGTTGCCACAGCCACTATCGAACTCCCACCTGTTCCCTTGACATCGATATCGTCTGTAAAGGTCAGATCTGGACTCTTCTTTTCTTGCGTGCATAAATTCTTTAAGGTGCCTTGCCTGCACCATTCGCTCCAGCTCCTCCTTCAAGTGCGTGCACTGTTCTGGATCATGACCATATTCATTATGGTATCGACAGAACCGGTCAGGTCTCTCCTTCTTTTGTTTTTGAGCGTATGTCCTCAGCCACTTGAGGTTAGGGTGTCATTCAATAGCCTGCAATATTTCACCTTAGGGGTGAGGCCAGGGGTGTGCATCGATCAAACCGAGGACGGACTCCCACCAGGTCAGTCCTGGGTTTCTTAACCACAGTCTTGTCATCTTTCCCAGGTCGTTCTCTCTGCTTTTCTCCATCATCATTTATCCTCAGAGCCTCCTCTAAGTGGATATACTTTTCTGCTCTTTCCAGAAGCTCTCCAAATTTTAGTGCTGGCTTAACTAACAACGATTGGAAGAGCTCCCCTTTCGGAGTCATTGAGCCAAGGCATAGACAAAGAGCTCCCCAGATGCTTATGGCGCTTCTAATTTAGCATCTGTAAATTGTTTAATATATCTTCGTAAACTCTCACTAGTGCAGAAACAGCTTTTAAGAACGCCTGTTTCTGCAGATTAAGAACGCCCTACTGAGGCGTTCTGTATGGAGCTGTTCTTGAAAGTCTGACAATCAAGAATGCCTCAGCAGGGCGTTCTTGATTGTCACACTTTCAAGAACGGTTTTTCAGAGACGTTCTTAAAAAAAATTCAGCCGTTCTAAAAAGTCAGTTTTGCAGCTCTGGAAAGTACTTTTCAGAACGTCCTTTTTTAAGACGTTCGGGAAAATATACTTTCCAGAACGTCCATTTTTAAGGCGTTCTGGAAAGTATATTTTCCAGAACGGCTGAAAAAATAGGCGTTCTGGAAAATGTATTTTCGAGAACGTCTCTAAAACAGGCGTTCTAGAAAGTATACTTTCGAGAACGTCTGAAAAAGGGATGTTCTGGAAAGTATACTTTAGAGAACGTCGCAAAAAATAGACGTTCTGGAAAATGTATTTTCGAGAACGTCTCCCAAAACATGCATTCTGGAAAGTATACTTTCCAGAACGTCTCTAAAATAGGCATTCTGAAAAGTTTACTTTCCAGAACGAGTTTTTGAATAACCATTCTAGAAAGTAGAAAAAACTTTAAAAAAAATAAATGAAAGCAGGCACCTGCTCATATATTACAATTTTATTGCCTATTTAATTCACAAAACATATTTTATTTATATAATCCCAAGATCAAACAACACATGTCATTAATCACAATAATAAATGAGTTTACACTAAGAAGGGGGTGGGAATATATAACAATTTGGCTCTCCTCTATTCAACTAGATAACTACTCAATACGAAGAAAAGTAAACAATTTCTATACATTCTCTCGCGTTACTACTTCCTCAAAGAGAGCATCAAAACTGCTGCTAAATCAAACCCTAACATCTTTCATCCTGCTTGGACTGGCTTTGTCAGCACTCTAACGAAATAATTACGTGTCTCAGGAAAAACTCTCTGGATCAGCTGAGAATACCTGCATGCCATAAATTAAAAATCACAAACAAAAAGCACTTTTGAGCAACTAAATTATTGTTCGCAAAAAAAAGGTCTGCTTTTAAGTCTAAAGAGCGCTTGATGAATAAGTTGTACTTCCCTAAAGAAAAGTGTTTCAAAATTACAAAAATACCACTGAGGTTTAATACAATGTTAACATTGAAGGGTTAAATGTGATATATTTATAAATATGAAGGTGCGTTTTTGCTAGTGAAAGGGTAAAGGTAAGACAAAATATTATATTAGGTGTATTTTGTAATTAGATCAGACATTAAGGGTACTTTTTGCGATAACTCTAAATTAAATTATAAGTCAAACCAAGTGGGTATAGTAACACATACCAGGGCATGATGCATAAATTGTCAAACTTTTCCAGGATAAATAAGATACAAGCATGCCTCAAAGACGAAGTTATTACTTTCAAGTTTTTTTACCAACTCTAGAGAGAAAAGTAAAAGGCAAAAAACTTATCGAGGAGATGAGATACCTGCCATTTTCATCAGTAAAATCTCGAATACCGCCTCCAACTGTCAATGGAACAAAAATATTCTCTGATGCAAACCTCAGTACCTAGAAGACAGATAGGGGAAATTGTAAATGTTTTCAAATCTCCCACTGTTAAATCATATAGCAACTATCCTTTTATATATCAAGTTAAACATTGAATTGCAAAAAAGAAAAGTAACTAATTAGCATACGATAGAACATAGACTAAGAAAACTAAATGCCTCGAAATCTACTGTTCTTTGTCGTATTATTCTTCTCATAAATGCCAATAATAGTATATGTAGGCTAAATTAAGTTTATTGTTAAAATTTAGGAAAACAACCCTGCAGCATTGGCAAATCACCCAGAGGGAAGTCTCGAAAGCCAGTAATACTCAAAAAGCTAACCTGTAAAGTGCGAAAGAGGAAATTTCAGTATTCATTTCATAAAATAGTATTTTAGTATGTATCTTGGTTCACATCCTTCWTTTTCTATCTTTGTMTGTTTTAGAGAGAATWTGTKTGTAAAATGGTATCAAACTTGAGTCAAATTTGACATTGATGAAAAGCAAGGCATACCTCGTCAGCTCCATCTTTGTAGTATTGTCCGGCAAGATCTACCGGCTTGCCAAGGTTCCTCACCTTCATGAAAAACAAAACAAACAAAGTGGAGATTTAGATCTTATACCAAGATTATCTCAGTGTTGTTTCATTCAGAAAGAAGGCAGAAACCTTCAAAATTATCAAAAATAATTGTTCAATACATCTATCAACTTAGATAAGTCAAAATATAATAGATGGTATTGATAATCATGGATTATCAAAACAGAAGCAAAAATAAGCTCTAAAATAGAATAATAAAATGGTATTGGCAACACGAAGTTCAGAGGAAAATATTGGAGATAAGAGAATACTTCAGCTTGATGAGGAAAATAAATGTAAAACGCTGAGCTGACTCCAATAATATGCTAGATTCTAGTAGAAAAAATGTCTAGCAGTTAGAGTTTACAAATTCCTTATGTCAGACAAGGAGCAAAAGAGGGAGCTGGGATTCCAAAGGAGTAATGTATTGTTTTATCCATATATATATATGTGTGTATGTGTGTGTATGTGTGTTGCTCTACTAAAATGCACTAGTTTTCAATATCTGGAAAAAAAAAAGGATAAAGGTGTTGGAACGACATATGGCAGTCACAGTAATTCATGCATTCATATGGCAGTACCTCATTTTCTTCAGTGTTCTCTCTTACATCATATTGGTCTCCTTTGGTTACGACAAGGTCACCTTTGTTGTTTCCCCTCACATCAAGACAGACAATAACCTGACCCATGGAAAACAAAAGGTCTAAAAATGTTAATTTTTGATGTAACTTATAGAGCTTACAGTTAGAACTTAGAAATTGAAACACTCATATCAAAGGAACTGGAACTTTTCCAAATTAAGTAGTCGGTTTCACAAGTAATAGAGTAAAATGTGTTTGCCTATTGAATGTTCAGCCAACTGGTTTTCAGACTTCACATGAAGGTTAGAAATTTACTACATGGATAACTTCCCATGAGCACACTGATCTTCAAAATATTATGGTAAGTTTTCATAGAAAGTGAGTAAGAGGTAGCTTGATCATTATAGAACAAATTCGTAGGACGAGACCACCTCAACTCAAGCTCACATAGCAAGGATTTTAATATATAGCTGATGATTAATTAATTGTGTGTTTGGATAGAACATCAAACAAAAGTATTTTCCCAATGTCTTGGTCCAATTCTGTTAGTTTCTCTCATAATCATAGAAACTTTGAACTCAAATAATCAATTTTGCAAATTATATAATAAAAACTTTACCAGGCTATACTGTTATCAATATTCAAATTTCAAGATAAATATTGTCCTAACTAAAAAATTCAAGAGGCAAATCCAATTCATTTCACCATAATTGTGATTTCACCACTGACCCTACTACTTACCCTCTTCGTAAGCTTACACTACAAGAAAACTTCATTTTAACGACAGAAAAATCTGTCGCTAAACCCATCTAGCGACAGAATAACGACATAATTGCAACCAAAAACTCTGTCGCAATACTGCTAGTCGCTAAAAATCTGCCGACAGATAATTATATCCGTTGCGATTTACCGATGGAATACCAACAGAATCCAAAACATAGTAAAGACAGAATAGTGGCAGAATGCCAACAGCAAGTTTGTTGGAGGTGAACATATATGTTGAATTGGCGAGACGAAATGTTGAATTGTAAAATCAAAAGAAAATAGAGGATTTTATTAAAAGTTTGAGTTACGCAGCGGAAATAGTAATAAGACAATAATACAAATTCTTTCAGTTTTAAATTTATAGTTTGAGGTTGAATCGTATCAAGTTCAAATCCCTTTTTGAAAAAATATAATACAATAAGGAAATAACTATTCAAAATAATTTTAAAGAAAACACCTCGAAAATCATAACTTCTAGGCCCCCTTTTTAAAATGAAACATTTAGACCCCATTTAAAAAACAAATAAATAAACCGAAAGTAGGATTTAAATAGAAATATCAAAGTATAAACACATATCCTTTGAAAGTAAAAGTAAGGATATCAATATTTATAAATTTTCGCCCACGCTTTCGTTGCGCACTCAGATATATAACCCTTTGAAACAAAATGTAGGCAACTGATAAATAGAATTTTGTATAATTCAAACCAACATGTTGAACTAGAAGTCAAATCGACATAGATTTAAAAACTATTGAAATTCTACTTAGTGAATCATCCACCTCCAACGTCACTCGTCACTCGGTCTCCTCAACCTGAAATTTGTTAATGATAGGGTGAGCTTTCCACTAGCTCAGTAGTTACAACGACATACCTCACGTAAATCATAAATATCAAAAATAGCACATTGAATCATATAATTCATAGAATAGCAATTTGGAAAATAAACATAGACATTGACTGCAGCTAGAAACGCGATAACAACTTGTAAAGGCTACCGGTTCTAATTCATGGGTTTTAGAAGGACGTCGACTTTGACTGCGCAGCTAGAACGCGATGATAACTTGTAACGGTCACCGGTTCTAATTTCATGGTGGTTTTAGAAGTTACTTTGACTGCAGCTAAAACGCGATAACAACTTGTAACGGTTACCGATTTTAATTCATGGTTTTAGAAGAACGTCGACCTTGACTACGCAGCTAGAACGCGATGACAACTTGTAACGGTCACCGGTTCTAATTTCATTGTGGTTTTAGAAGTTACTTTGACTGCAGCTAAAACGCGATAACAACTTGTAACGGTTACCGGTTTTAATTCGTGGATAGCACGCTGGGTTGAACCCTTTGGATATATAAGTCGATATTAGAAATAAGTCGTCCTCGAGAATACATGATACACATTGCACGAGATTGAGAAATAAAATTTAACATAAGATAAGTCGGTGGTCCCTACCTTGAAATAGAGTTGTGGAAAAGTCGAGTGAATGCACGTGGTTGATTCCAATGTCCCGATTTCCTCGTCACCTAATCATTTTGAAAATATACTTAATTAGTATATATATATAATTAAATATTTTTTTTAAAATATTAATATATAGTATATTTATTTATTTAAAATAAAAAAATATATTAGTAAAATAAATAATTATGGACTCACTTGAAATTTATTAAGTTTTATTGGGTTGGATCGAGATTTTCGAAGTTGGAGGGTTGATATTGAGGTCTTGGATAGATTGGGGGCTCAATTGGGGTTTTGGATAAATATGGAGGCTAAAATCAAAAAGTGGCAAAAGATGGGGGGTCAATGTGGAGATTTTGTAAGTTTGGGGGACTGAATTTGGGTTTGTTTGTAAGCTGGGGGTTCAATTGAACAAATTCAGGAACTTTGGGGTTAATTGGATAAATATGGGGGCTAAATTGGAGTTTCTGGTAAGTTGGGGTTTTAATTGCAAAAGGGGCAAAGGTTGGAGTTCAAATCAAAATAGGGATACAAGGACTGGAGTCGATGTATAATTCTGGAAAAGCTTGGAGTATTAAAAGGTATTATCAGCCCATAAATCCCTAAATCCCATTTCTTCTCCTTCTTTCATTTCTCCAAATCAAAAATGGCAAATCGGCGCAACCCTCTCCCCATCGATTCAACTACCACAGCGGCGGCTCGGCGAACGGCGGCTCCTGCTAACGGCCTCCTCCTTTGACTCGTCGACGGTGGCCCGGCGATTGGGATTCAGCGGCGTTAGGCGAGGACCCCCACCTTTGATTTCTCCCTGGCGGTGGTCTCGGGATGGAAAACGGCGGGCTCCCGCTCAAGAAGGTAGTGGCAGTGAAAGGCGACGGCAACGGCTGCGTGGGGTCGCTGGGTGGCGGTTAGAAATGGCCGTGGTGTGGCTGAGTTGCAAGCCGTGACGGCGGCTGGTGGGTTTGCTTCGCCAGCGGCTAGAAGTTGGTTGTTGGGTCAGTGACGGTGGTTGCGGGTTTGGGCGTTGGATGTTTGGGTGGCGCGGCCATGGTCGGTTTGGTCTTGGGTTTGACTCGGCCATCGCTGTGGGCTGCCGGAAATGGTTTGTTGCCGTGGGTTTTGGGTCGGAAATTTTGTGATTTCGGGTGGTGGTTCGGGCCTGGAAGCTGGACGGGAGAGATTCTTGGTGGTTCGAAAAGGTCATGGTGGCAGCACAACGATGAGGCCCGACCTTGGGCCCGTTCTTGCAGCTGGTAGTGGGGGTTTTTGGTTCAGGCCGTCTGGTTTGACTGAAAAGGATAGTGGTGGTTTGAAAATGTCTGGGAAAATATTTGATCGATGAATTGTTTCTTTGAAAATCTCTTAGAAATCAGGGAAAGATTTACCTATTTGCGGCCGTATGTAGGATGGTGATGGAAATTTGGAAATGTGGAGATTGAGTTGTTGATGGGGTAGAAAAATGAAGTGTAGTAGATAAGGTTGGGGTTTTCTTTATAACAAAATTTATTTTGAAAGGTTAGGGTTGGTGGTCTTGGGCCTGGGATATGACATTGGGCCTTGTTTGAAACCCATAAGAAGAAACGATCCCAAAGACGAACCAATAGTAATTTCAATAAATAACTTAATAACTACAATACTAAATAATTATAATAATTTTTAAAATTCGAGATTTGTAATTTAAGTAAATAAATAAACAGATTACTAAATAATTATAATTTGTTTCTTAAAAGTTTTTAATATAATTTTATTTGAAAACGAACTATAAATTCGTTTAAATAGAATTCTTAGATTATTTAAAAGTAAAATTGGAATTCATTTATGATGACGAGCTTGGGACTAAGATCTTATTTCTAATGCACAATGATAAATAAAAATAAAAATATGAAAATATGAAATTGATGCATGGGTGTTACAACCTACCCTACTTAGAAAAAAAAATTTCTCAAAATTTTGAAATGCCGAAATTTGGGTACTTCGCCTTGAAATCATTTCAAAAATAATATTATGCATAACTCGTAAATATACAACATGTGACAAAATCTTGTGTGATCACGACATGCAACTGTGGATTTTTGAAATTATGCACTCATGACATAAAAATATGAATTTTAAAATATTGAGTGTACCTTGACATGAAAAATATGAATTTTGGAATAATGCCCTTGATACGAAATCTTGGATCTTGTAATATAACTTGACATGAAATTCGAATTTTTGTTGAAATGGTTCATGCCTCACTTGAAATGAGAATGTTAATTGTGCACTTGATAAAACATAATGTATAATTTGTAGAAGTCAAATAAACAATGGGCTGAATTAGTAAGAATACTAGTTTGTGAAAAATGTGTAATGGAGTCATAAATTAATGAAATGAGATAATGTAATGAATTGTATACCTTGGGGAAACCCGCGAGATATGACGAAGGTGAATGATAATACTACTATTTTCTTTTAAATCATTCAAAACAAAAACGAACGAGTCTACAGAAACGAACTCGCTCTGATACCACTCTGTCACGCCCCGATTTTCGATAAGACAAACATATAGTTTGTATATTGAAATAAATAAAGTAGATTTGGCGAGATGAAATGTTGAATTGTAAAATCAAAAGAAAATAGAGGATTTTATTAAAAGCTTGAGTTACACAGCGGAAATAGTAATAAGACAATAATACAAATTCTTTCAGTTTTAGATTTATAGTTTGATGTTGAATCGTATCAAGTTCAAATCCATTTTTAAAAAAAATATAATACAATAAGGAAATAACTATTCAAAATAATTTTAAAGAAAACACCTCGAAAATCATAACTTCTTGGACCCCTTTTTAAAATGAAACTTTTAGGCCCCATTTCAAAAACAAATAAATAAATCGAAAGTAGGATTTAAATAGAAATGTCAAAGTATAAAAACATATCATTTGAAAGTAAAAGTAAGGATATCAATATTTATAAATTTTCGCCCACGCTTTCGTTGCGCACTCAGATATATAACCCTTTGAAACAAAATGTAGGCAACTGATAAATAGAATTTTGTATAATTCAAACCAACATGTTGAACTAGAAGTCAAATCGACATAGATTTAAAACTATTGAAATTCTACTTAGTGAATCATCCACCTCCAACGTCACTCGTCGCTCGGTCTATATATATACTAATTAAGTATATTTTCAAATGATTAGGTGACGAGGAAATCGGGACATAGGAATCAACCACGTGCATTCACTCGACATTCTCACAACTCTATTTCAAGGAAGGGACCCCCGACTTATCTTATGCTAAATTTTATTTCTCAATTTCGTGCAATGTGTATCATGTATTCTCGAGTACGACTTATTTCTAATATCGACTTATATAGACAAAGGGTTCAACCAAGTCTATCCACGAATTAAAACCGGTAACCGTTACAAGTGTTATCGCGTTTTAGCTGCAGTCAAAGTAACTTCTAAAACCACAATGAAATTAGAACTGGTGACCGTTACAAGTTGTCATCGCGTTCTAGCTGCGTAGTCAAGGTCGACGTTCTTCTAAAACCATGAATTAAAATCGGTAATCGTTACAAGTTGTTATCGCGTTTTAGCTGCAGTCAAAGTAACTTCTAAAACCACCATGAAATTAGAACCGGTGACCGTTACAAGTTGTCATCGCATTCTAGCTGCGCAGTCAAAGTCGACGTCCTTCTAAAACCCATGAATTAGAACCGGTAGCCGTTACAAGTTGTTATCGCGTTTCTAGCTGCAGTCAATGTCTATGTTTATTTTCCAAATTGCAATTCTATGAATTATATGATTCAATGTGCTATTTTTGAGATTTATGATTTACGTGAGGTATGTCGGTATAACTGCTAATCTAGTGGAAAGCTAACCCTATCATTAACAAATTTCAGGTTGAGG
>BMAC01000171.1:384436-463602 GCA_014905375.1 Phtheirospermum japonicum
GCTCATTATGATTTGGAGCTTACATCAAATGGATGTGAAAACAGCTTTTCTGAATGGTAATTTGGATGAAGAAGTTTATATGGATCAACCTGAGGGTTTCTCCATAGAAGGAAAAGAACGTACGGTGTGTAAACTTAAGAAATCGATATACGAACTTAAACAAGCTTCCCGTCAATGGTATCTTAAGTTCAATGATACCATCACTTCTTTTGGATTTGAAGAAAACATTATTGATCGATGTATTTATCTGAAAGTCAGTGGGAGCAAGTTTATCATTCTGATTCTGTATGTTGATGACATCTTGCTTGCAACGAATGATCTTGATTTGATGCATGACACCAAGAGGTTTCTCTCCAAAAACTTTAAAATGAAAGATATGGGTGAGGCAACTTATGTGATCGGAATAGAAATATTTCGGGATAGATCACAAGGATTGTTGGGTTTGTCTCAGAAAGCATATATTAACAAAGTTTTAGAGAGATTTAGAATGGAAAAGTGCTCATCAAGTATTGTTCCAATTCAGAAGGGAGATAAGTTTAGTCTTATGCAATGTCCAAAGAATGAATTGGAACGTAAGCAAATGAAAGATATTCCTTATGCATCAATTGTTGGGAGCTTGATGTATGCACAGACTTGTACGAGGCCAGGTATCAGTTTTGCTGTTGGAATGCTTGGTCGTTATCAAAGCAATCCAGGAAAAGATCACTGGATAGCTGCAAAGAAAGTATTGAGGTACTTGCAAGGGACAAAAGATCACATGCTTACTTATCGTAGGTCTGATCGTTTAGAGGTGATTGGTTATTCAGATTCAGATGATGCCGGATGTGTTGACACGAGAAAGTCCACATCAGGTTATGTGTTCCTATTAGTTGGGGGACCAATATCATGGAAAAGTGTGAAGCAGTCTATCATTGCTGCATCCACTATGGAAGCTGAATTTGTGGCATGCTTTGAAGCCTCACTTCAAGTAAATTGGTTGCGGAATTTTATCTCAGGACTTGGAATAGTCGACAGTATTGCCAAGCTGCTGAGAGTTTATTGTGATAATGCCACAGCAGTTTTCTTCTCTAAACACGACAAGTATTCAAAATGTGCTAGACATATGGAATTAAAATACCTTGTCGTTAAAGAAGAAGTTCAGAAACAAAAGATGTCAATCGAGCATATTAGCACCAATCTCATGATTGCAGATCCTTTGACCAAAGGATTGTCCCCAAAGGCATTTATTGAACATGTCGGAAGAATGGGGATTGTTAATGTAACCTAATGATTCTATGCTTTATATATTTGACACTTTGAGCTCTTTTATGTATTGTTTCTGAAATTAATTGATATCCTGTTTGTCATTAATGTATACATAACTGATGATACAACTTTAACAGGATTTTGTCTATTATTAGACATTAATGTGGACCATTATTGATTTTACGTTTATGATAATTTAAGTAGCTAATATTGTGGTACATGAAAGGAACTATGCCGGGTAATTGACATAGAACCGCCGTGACTCATATTAGTATATACTTAATAATGAATTATGAATCGACCAATGAAATTAAAACTTATCATTATGATACGCACATTATGATTAATTTTTAAACCATGAACGTATATTCTGTCACTCGGCCAAGTGGGAGAATGTTAGATATATGTGGCCTGTGCCATATATATATAATTTAGATATTAATTAATTAGTTTTAATATCTAATTAATGGTTTATATAATTAATAATTTAATAGATAAGTTTTATTAATATATCATTGGTTAATAAAAGAGTTGGTTTTTCACCAACTACGCACACGTTGATAGACCGTCTGACAGTTCTGCAATAACCACCTTTGCAGATAAAAAATTATATTAAAAGATATTTGGTCCTCTCTCCGCCGTAACAAGTTTTTTCTCAGTTTTCATTATCTATCAATTCACGCAAAATTACAGACTGAAATTAAGAACGGCAAGAGAGAGAAATCAGATATATTCAATAATCAGACGTTCAACAATCAGTGGGCAGAACAATTCACAAGAACATGGCTGCTCACGGTTAGTCATATTATTATTTTATAATTAATTGTGAAAATCATGAAGTTCAAGATCTGGAACTCATTTATGTTTTATTGATGATTAATCATGAAAAGATTTACAGTTTGTGGTTCACGCCGTCTGGTTTGACTGAAAAGGATAGTGGTGGTTTGAAAATGTCTGGGAAAATATTTGATCGATGAATTGTTTCTTTGAAAATCTCTTAGAAAGCAGGGAAAGATTTACCTATTTGCGGCCGTATGTAGGATGGTGATGGAAATTTGGAAATGTGGAGATTGAGTTGTTTTTGGTGTAGAAAAATGAAATGTAGTAGATAAGGTTGGGGTTTTCTTTATACACCAAGACAAAATTTATTTTGAAAGGTTTAGGGTTGGTGGTCTTGGGCTTGGGATATGACATTGGGCCTTGTTTGAAATTCACAATAAGAAACGATCCAAAAGACGACCCAATAGTAATTTCAATAAATAACTGAATAACTACAATACTAAATAATTATAATAATTTTTAAAATTCGAGATTTATAATTTAAGTAAATAAATAAACAGATTACTAAATAATTATAATTGTTTCTTAAAAGTTTTTAATATAATTTTATTTGAAAACGAACTATAAATTCGTTTAAATAGAATTCTTAGATTATTTAAAACTAAAATAGGAATTCGTTTATGGTGACGAGTTTGGGACTAAGATCATATTTCTAATGCACAATGATAAATAAAAATAAAAATATGAAAATATGAAATTGATGCATGAGTGTTACAGAATAGCAACTGAAATAAGAAATATATTTAACGACGGAATAGCAACTGAAACAAGAAATTTGTCGCAAAATCTATCGCTATTTAGCGACGGAATAGTGACAGAATAAATAAGCCTGTCGCGATTCTGTCACTATTTAGTATGATAATCAAATAATGCATAAGAATCTATATAATCGCAATCTATTGTTAATTTCATAAAAAAAAAAACAATTATATTTTGTACAAATTTATATTCATTGTTTTGCACAAACAAATACCACATATTAATTCCAATTTACAAGCACCAGAACATCAATCAATTTGACATAGTCCAATATATTCGAGCATACTGAAATCAAAACATTGCTAAATCTTTACATTCAGATATGCTGAAACGGAGTTAGCTTAAGACTAACACAAGAGCACCTGTATAATATGCTGATCAGAGCATACAATTATTAGATACTTAAGTCCGTGTTAAACGGGTATCACCAGAAGTAGTCAACGAACTCAATAGTAACACCAGTTTCAGCAAATTCTCCACATTAGCCGACTTGAGTGGCGTTGAGATGAACATTATAGCTCCAGCTTTAAAGATTCTAAAGTCAGTATACTTGAGAAGGCTTAAAGCTCGACCTTTCACCACTATTTGATGAAGAAAGCAAGCATGAACTCTCTACTCGGGAATAAACTATACCCTGACCTAGGTTTCTATCTGAGCCTATGGGTGGGCCACTTTAGCAAGAGTTGTCACGATATAAAAGAGAAATCAACTATGAAAGAGTTGATAGACAGAATCACTTCCAGAAAAATTGATATAAAGGAGAAATCAATAATGAAAGAGTTGATAGACAGGATCACTTCCAAAAAATGAATCCAAATAATTACCTTGATTTTCTTGAGTAGCTCATATCCATTAACAAGAACAAAAGGTCCAATTTGATCATCAACAACAATAACAAAATAATGTATCGAAGATACCTGACCAAGAATAACAGCAGTATCAGTGCATTTCAAGTCTGGGTCAAGATTTCTATAATCTGGGTGCTCATTATACCACCAAACAAATTCTCTAGCAGCATACATGCCAGGAAACTTCTTAATTAAACTATATACAAAAGAAAGCTATTTATATATTTAAATTACCGGGATTGCAATCACAAATGAAACCAAAATCTTAATCCACAAGAGAATATATCAATCGCATTTAAATAATAATAATATGATCATGCAAACCTCTCCAGGAATGCCTAGAGATCTATCACTTTAAGCCCCATATGAAAGCACCACCTGGCAGATTATACATATGGATCGTCAAACGCAAGAGACAATATACAAACAACATAACAACAATCTTGGTCAAACATTCTTTGACCAGAGCAATTATCTTACCGCATTATACATCTCACGTAGCTCAGCCAAAGTTACGGAGGATCCAAGTGACACGTTTCCAAAGAATGAACAACGTTCATTTTGCGCAACCCGGGTAAACTGATTCGCCACTATCTGTGGCAGATTTTCTGAGAAATTAAGCTCATAGGAGATTAATAAGAAAATATGAAAAGCATAACCAGGATCTATATTTTGATATTCTTTTGTTGGACCCTAAGTTGGAAATCCAAAATGGCTGACATATTTACCAGCATCAATAATCATCAGCAAACATAAAACCCCATTTATTTCAAAAACATATTTTATGCATAAAATCCAAACATTTTTAACTAGGTTATGTTTCTAGCCTACAGTACTAATGCATTCAAAAAAATTCTATCAAACTTCATAGCCATAGACCATATTAGCATTAAACCTCTTCTTGAGTCAAAGCATATTTTCATAGTTCAATAAAATAAATTTTTTTTAAATAATCATCTTTGTTTCAGGATGATTAGGTCAACACCGGACCGGACTAATCCAAAGGGCGTTGGCATTCGATCAATTATATCAACTTCTACTCTTTCATGTGTCTTCAAAAGCTATCAAAACACATAAATTTCAACAAAAAGGAAACAACATCAAGAAATTCGTAGGAACTGTCATCAAAACAATCAAACAAAAACAAAAACGCAGTAATAAATCCAAAAACTAATGTATACCTTTTCAGCAGTATAAAACCCTGCGAATAATTAATAGTCATTAAATAGAACTCAACAAAGTGTTATAAGAGTGGAGAAAATCAGAAATAACTGTAATTTCATTTAAAACTATATATATAATTAAATTCTACCACCCTCACAGAAAGAAAGAAAGATCTACAATTTCATACCCAGAGTTCTGCTTGTTATCAACTAAACCAACTCCAAAGCCTGCAACCCATTCTAGTACTAGTCACTGGGAAAAGGAATAAGAATATTAATAAAATAAGAAAAAAAAATTGAGCAGCTCAACTTCAACCAAAATTATATGAACAGAGAAAAGTATATTAATTTTTTCATATTGCCACAGGACAACTAAAACACAGATTTCTCACCCACATGGCGATTCTCTAAGTAGGATAATGCTCGATTTCCTGGGCCTCGTTTATTCCTCCATCAAGTTCTTGATTGATGAGGCCAATTTTAAAGAAACCCAGACACCGCACAAATTGGAAATGGCCGACGAAGACATTATGATTCCTTTAGACGCAATATATAAAGTTGCTCACATTAGATAAAGTCATAACTCCAGAAAAAGCATCGGAAGATTTGAAGCTCAATTCTTGAGTCATAAAAGCACCATCAAGGATCCGAGCACCACAAGCAAATAATTGGATAACTCATCGCCTGCTTAAAAAGTTAGGACAAAATGTTTTCACCTATTAGGACCTCTCAAATATATCCATCTATGTGAATGAAATATCATTAGAGAATCACTGCAACAATAAGAAATTAAATAACACTCCTTCAAAAAGAATAAATACGTACATAAAAGAAGTTATCACCGATTATCATCTAATATGTACACTGGTATTTGGTACAAAAGAGTTTAACAAATAGTTGGTCAATAAGGAATTTCGACCCCCAGCACCAATCATCTTTAAGAATATATTATTGCATGTTTCAAGAGATTAACGTATAGTCCATAGTGGGGGATAATCCACTGAAATCAAGCTCTCAATAACACAGTTATTGTACCAATTTCATGCCTACTATATATTTCTTAGTCTTCGTGGTCTAATACACTGTTCATTTCCCTGAATTAATCCATATCCCATATTTTCTGGAAGTAGCAATAATAGAAGGGCTTTAGTAAAATACTGTAGAATTTACATATCTTACCCAGTGTACCACTAATGAGAAGAATATAGCTTGTCACTTGCCTTTTAAATTACTATGAATTTCCAGATGAGAGGAGAAGAAAAAAAACAATCACAAAGACCGTCAATATAGTATATGTTACACAGACGAGAAGCACACCTTCCAAACAAATTCCCTGCTGCAATTGTACTTCCCTGGACGTAGTAGTCAACATTTTCAGTTACCTCCTCAAGATTATTAGTTGTTTGCAGTACCTGTAGCACAAGAAATAGACCAGTATTACAATACTGCAAGCATTAATGAAAAACCATAGGTTAAAGATAATTAGAGGTCCACTCAATTAATTGCAATATTTTCTCCAATTACGTCACCATATCAACAAATAAAGGTTATCAATGGCATACCATAGTACAATTTTCCATACTAATAATTAAGTATGCATGGTATTCATCTTCATCAGCTGCCCCTTTCGAGGAATCACTGCGTAAATTCTTGTGGTAGACAGTCCAAATCTCTTGGCAACTAGGCAACGATTCCTTCACAAAATACAATAAGTAATGAGGTCATAACTTCTGTTTATCATATAAAACAAGACAATCGCTTGAGACTCTTCTGATAAAATTATATATATGTACAATAAAGCACAGTTTCAAAAGGCTCCTATCCTAAGTGAGGAAACATATACATAGCTAACAAAATGCAGAATAATGCACATTTATTAATATAAAAAGAGCACGTTGAATATGATCTGGACTCCTCATATCAGTAGAAAACACATCAGGACTAAAACAGATATGTTCATAAAGGACCATGAACACCGGATAGAATGCACTAAAGTCAGGATTATTTCACCTCACGGATAGCCAAGTCTCTCCGTCGAGCTGCAACTCACTCAAACTTCTTCGTTGATTTGATTAATTTTTTTATAATGGTCCTGCTAATAAAAAAATAATATTTCAGTTTTAATTGTAAAATAAATAAAACAAAAGGAACATTGAATTGAAGAGGCAAAGTAATAAAAAACCTACCTGTAGTTGAAACCCTGAGAACTCACCGTACCCGGAGGTATATCCGATGCCGCCGGAGTATACCGGCAGAGGTGTTCCTGGGTGGTCGGCGGCGGCGGAGATGGGTGATGGATCCATCCAAGCACGAAGCGATCTGGACTGAAGGGGTCCCCTGCGGCGCGGCGATTTGAAAGAGAATCCTACAGTTGCGGCCGCGGAGGAGGTGGTGGTGTCACAGCTGGGATTCCGAGGTGGGAGGCGCTGGAGCTGGTGCTCAGGCAAGGGAGGCCAGCCGTCAAACCCTAGCGAAGTGCTGCTCAGGATAACGTGTTGTCCTTGGGCTCGTGCTTGCTCAGAGTGGTGGTGGCTAGGGTTTGAGTGCGGCGCCGGCGGAGTGTGGTGGTGGTGGTGGTGGAATATGGGAAGAAGAAGGTGGGTCGGGAGAGGGAAGGAAATCGTCGAATTGAACCATCGGGAGGGAAGGAAGGAAGATAAGGTTTTTTTAATTAAAAAAATTAATTTTGTGGGTATATTTTAATACAGAAATAATATGACATACGAGAACGCCTTTTTAAAGGCGTTCTGAATAATACTTTCCAGAACGTCATTTTTAAAGACTTTTTCGATATTTAACATACGAGAACGTCATTTTTAAAGACGTTTTCGATATTTAACATATGAGAACGTCGTTTTTAACGATGTTCTGGATATCTAACATACGAGAATGTCTTTTTAACGATATTCTGGATATCCAGTGTACCAGAACGTTTTTGAAAAAGACATTCTCGTATGTGACACTTTTATTACAAAAATGCCACCGCTTGACATTTAAGAACGTCGCCTCCTGAGGCGTTCTTAAATCTCTGTTCTTGAATCCTGTTTTTGTACTAGTGTCTCACCCTCTCTCTTCTTCAAACTGAACAGTTCCAGTGGCATTTTCTGATACTTCCTACAACTAGTGAACTGGTGCAGGAATGCCGAACTGAACTCATCAAAATTATTTATAGATCGGGGGGGGAGGTTGCAGTTGGCTAAACCAGAGATGAGCTGATTTTTAGTAAGTCGTGGGGAAGACCTTGCACATGATAGAATCGGAAAATTTGTGCAAGGTAGCTATGATCTCAAATCGGCTTAAGTGATCCCGTGGATCTGTTGTCTGACCGCTCGTCGTTAAGCGTCAAATTAAAATTTTATTTTACCTCAGCTTTTATCTACCAACTAGTAGTAGCGATAAGTAAGGGTCGATCCCACGAGGAGCGTGGTTTATATTGTGATAGTTCTTATTTTATTAAATAAATAAATGGGGTAGAAATTGTGAACTAATCTAAGAAAACAAAATAAATAAGCAACTAAACTAGCAAGAAAATAATTAACGAAGAATTCAATAATAATAAAGCTCTAGCTCTAGTTCCATTCCACCCTCGTTCCACTCACCTAACCAACCACAATATCATAGTCCATTCTTCATATTCGACTAAAAATCCTAAGTAACAATAAGATATGTTACTCGAATTCACCCTTACCATTTACTCAATTAAAATAAGCTCTTTAATTGATTCTAATTATTCAATAACCTAGAATAATCTCTCTAGATTCAACCCAACAACAGCATTAATATCTAGGCAAATAGGTTAATGTAAGTAATAAATACATAAGCTCGGTTTATTCAACCTATGTTGTGTTACCCCTACTGATACGAGACCATTAGTTGCTTCAGAGAAATCAAAACAACAACAATTACACGGGAAGCAGTTCTCTTTCTAGCAATTGATAACTAAATCCCTAATCTAGGTGATCAAGCCAAATTAAGAATCAAGCCATCATGTCKTGAATCTATCATGAAAGTAAACAAGATAACACAAGCAATCGTATATGAAGAATGAAAGACAATTTCGTATAAATTAATTAAGACGTAGTTTCACAAGGGTTTCCACATCCCTAGAACTAGATAAAACAATCTACTCACTCATGGAGTTCATAGAATAACAGGAAACTAAAGAAATAAAACATAGTTCTTGGATAGAAAAGAGATAAGAAAGCTTAGATCTTGGATTTTCGGTCTTGGATCTTCAAGCTCTTGTTTATGGGGTGATTTGGGATCCCCTCTTAAACCCTTGGAAGCCTAGGATTCTGTTAATATCTCTTTTGGATGGATTTAGGACGAGTTTATATAGGATTCCTCTTTCTTTCCGCGCAAGTTTCTTCCTAAAATAACGCAGCCGCATCGGCGTCGACAGAGCTTCGACCGACGCGAGCCAGTCGTAGACATTAACGCGCATCACCAGCCCACGTCGACCTGCATGTGCATCGACCGACGCACCTCCAATCGTCGTAACAGAGAGTTCCCATCGACATAACGTCCATCGACGGACCTTGAATCGATGCTACTGCAGCTTCTCGTCGACTGAGCGTCAACCGACGCGAACCATCCTCGGCATTGACGCGAGCCGTCGACGTAACCTCTTGATTTGCCAGTTTTCTCTCGTCGATTCGTTGATCCTCGTCTCTCGACTTAATTGTGAAACAACATTCATATAGCACCAAATACTTCAAAATAAGAAAGAAATGTACAATCGGTGCTCGACTACTCATAATAACAAATATGCGAGAAATAAATATATATGAGAACATTAAGCATATAAAAATATAAGAATTAAACCATTAAATATCACACAATTTCTTGCCTATCAAATTCCCCCAAACCTAAACCTTGCTTGTCCTCAAGTAAGCATAGAATTAAAGCATAGGACAAACATAAGTAGATCACTCAAATTGACCAAATGAATCCATTCGGACTCTAGACACCATTATATTTCGAGAAACCGCAAGCGTTTCATGTATTGGCCCAGGTAATCCCAGCAGTTTGGCAACCCCTTTTCATATACGTCACATCAATGTACTATGGTGCCACCTCGCTACTCAATGGTTCGACTCTATCCATTGTTGGTCACGATCAAATATCTCGTCCTCTCCCATTTATTTATTTATTTTTATTTTTTCAGTTGAGGCCCGTAGCTCCACACTACCGTTCTTGACTTGACTTGATAATGATTCGGCGTGGGATAGGAGGATCGTCTTGATTTGGTATTTGATTTGTTGAGTTCACCTTCGCCATGTTTGAGATTTTTGGTTGGATTGCGCCACTTGAGTATATGCATGAAATTGTTGAGCTATTAGCATCTTCGTTTGAATTTCACCCTTAGAATTTGTAAGCGAATTGCACTTGGTACACGAATAGGCAGCTGTTTCGGCACCTCAATTCTTTTTTTTTATCTTTCAATCTTCTACTTACACCATGCCGGTATACTCCAACCGGACTTTTTTGACTTCTGTTTCGACTAACGAGATATTTTCACACAACGGCCAACTTCAAGGCCCCACACAACTCATATTGAGTACGGCAACCACAAATACATATCAACAACGCAACAGTCTAGAATTGACGCCCCACATATGAATCACAAAAGCACTAACATGAATACCATTAATTCCTAAATCAAATGATGACTAAAGAATTTAACCGAAACATAATTCAACAAAGCAATTCAAGTAAGTACTCTTAATCATTTACTTCCCAATCCCTCGGAATTTATCACAAAATTTTTCAAAATTGTCAAAATTTTCTTTATCCTCAATAAACCACTCCCCCAAACTTAGACATTACCTTGTCCTCAAGCGAACACAAAGCAAGAACAAGCAAATCATAATAAATTATAAGGGAAGAGTAAGGAAAAAGAAATCACCGAGGTAAATGTCTAGGGGGTCTCGATTCCTGACGATCTTTTTCGAAAATATGCCCCAATCATCCAAATCAACCAATCTTTCTTTCCCTTAAACTGCAAAATAAAAATAAAATAGAAATAATATAAACATTGGGTTGCCTCCCAACAAGCGCCTTTTCTTAACGTCGTCGGCTTGACATGTTACCCCTCAACTCCAT
The DNA here is from genome assembly GCA_014905375.1 of Phtheirospermum japonicum. Classification (NCBI taxonomy): domain Eukaryota; kingdom Viridiplantae; phylum Streptophyta; class Magnoliopsida; order Lamiales; family Orobanchaceae; genus Phtheirospermum; species Phtheirospermum japonicum. The sequence goes on from BMAC01000171.1 coordinate 395,397, forward strand.
GGGGTTTTTGGTGGAGGTCTCAAAGTGCACGGAGTGCCAACGACCTCATCCTCCTCAAATCTCACTCTTTTCAACGTCAAATGCTTAACTGGATCTTTTCGACCTTGTGGTGGCTTCACATAGATTTTTGCTAAGATTGTTTCGTCTATCACCACATACGGAAGGTCATCGGTCTCCTCCTTCTCAAAAACATTCTCTCGCACATAAGTCTCTTCCTCATCCTTCATCACTTGGCACACGGTCCATGATGGCAATGGCCTTGGCTCGGCTTCGACCTCGATAGGAGAAACGGTAGAATTAGGAACATCATTTGTAAGCTCAGGTAGACTATGATCAACATGTTTCCGCTTCGTTTCTTCTTCCTCCATCTCGTATTCATCCTCTAATTCAAATGTCGGGTCCTCCACATCATCAGTTTTCACCACATCTTGCAGCATGATGGCACTCCCATTCTCCACGCATTCCTCGGTTTGAGAAGACAATTGCTCATTCCCTTGTGCATCCAGTTGGTTTATGTGATTCGCTATTTGACTCACTTGAGCTTCGAGCTTCTTAGTGTTCTTCATCATGGCCTCCATCATCTCTATGAGGGCTGGGGATGGTTCTTGTGCTTGGGGATAGTCATCATATTTTCTTGAGAAATTTTGTCCCCTTTGAAAATTTGGAGGGCCCCCCCATCTTGGCTCGTAAGGATTGTAGTTACCCTCTTGCCATCTTCTAGACCTCACTCCATAGGCTCCTGTTTCGAGATTGGCTCTTAGCGTTGGGCAATCATCGGCAACATGATCGAATGTATGATAAATGACACACGGTCGAATCGTAGCCCTCTTAGTGATAGAGGATTGCAACTCATTCAACTGAGCTTGCAATGAGCCAATGTCCACCTTGTTCACCGATGGCAACGAAATGTCACAACTGCCGAATTTTTGAGAATTGGCCGCCATCTTCGAGATCAACTTCCTTGCTGCCGTCGGTGTCCTATCCATGAGTGAGCCTCCACTTGCCCCATCTATCATGTTTCTATCAGTGAGGCAGAGACCTTCGTAAAAGTATTGTATTAATAACTCCTCGCCCATTTGATGCTGAGGGAAACTAGCGACGAGTCTCTTAAAATGCTCCCAATACTCATACAATGTCTCCCCTTGTAACTGCCTTGCTGCACAAATGTCTTTACGCAAGCTCGCCACTCATGACGCGGGAAAATATCTTTGCAAAAACACCCTTTCTAACGCAATCCACGTGGTGATGGATCCAGGAGGCAAATAATAAAGCCAATCCTTGGCTAGACCCTTCAAGGAAAATGGAAACACCAGTAATTTAATTTGTTCGTCAGTTACTCAGGAGGGCTTCATGCTCGTGCAGATAACATGAAATTCCTTCAAATGCTTGTGTGGGTCTTCGCCATCTAATCCATGGAATGCCGGTAAATGATAGATTAATCCGGATCTCAATTCGAATTTAGCATCCTCCATGGTTGGAAACGTGATGCACAGTTTTTGTTGCGGAAGATCCGAATTTGCTAGCTCCTTTAACGTGCGTTCTCTACCTCCTGCCATAGTCACAAGATCTAAAAGAAAATTAATGGAAATAAAAAAATAAAAAATAAAAATATTAAAATACGTCAAATCACAATTTAAACGCGTCACTCCCCGGAAACGGCGCCAAAATTTGGCCGCTCGTCGTTAAGCGTCAAATTAAATATTTATTTTACCTCAGCTTTTCTCTACCAACTAGTAGTAGCAATAAGTAAGGGTCGATCCCACGAGGAGCGTGGTTTAGATTGTGATAGTTCGTATTTTATTAAATAAATAAATGGGGTAGAAATTTTGAACTAACCTAAGAAAACAAAATAAATAAGCAATTAAACTACCAAGAAAATAATTAACGAAGAATTCAATAATAATAAAGATCTAGCTCTAGTTCTATTCCACCCTCGTTCCACTCACCTAACCAACCACAATATCATAGTCCATTCTTCATATTCGACTAAAAATCCTAAGTAACAATAAGATCTGTTACTCGAATTCACCCTTACCATTTACTCAATTAAAATAAGCTCTTTAATTGATTCTAATTATTCAATAACCTAGAATAATCTCTCTAGATTCAACCCAACAACAGCATTAATATCTAGGCAAATAGGTTAATGTAAGTAATAAATACATAAGCTCGGTTTATTCAACCTATGTTGTGTTACCCCTACTGATACGAGACCATTAGTTGCTTCAGAGAAATCAAAACAACAACAATTACACGGGAAGCAGTTCTCTTTCTAGCAATTGATAACTAAATCCCTAATCTAGGTGATCAAGCCAAATTAAGAATCAAGCCATCATGTCKTGAATCTATCATGAAAGTAAACAAGATAACACAAGCAATCGTATATGAAGAATGAAAGACAATTTCGTATAAATTAATTAAGACGTAGTTTCACAAGGGTTTCCACATCCCTAGAACTAGATAAAACAATCTACTCACTCATGGAGTTCATAGAATAACAGGAAAATAAAGAAATAAATATAGTGATTGGATAGAAAAGTGATAAGAAAGCTTAGATCTTGGATTTTAGGTCTTTGGATCTTCAAGCTCTTGTTTATGGGGTGATTTGGGATCCCCTCTTAAAGCCTTGGAAGCCTAGGATTATGTTAATATCTCTTTTGGATGGGTTTAGGATGAGTTTATATAGAATTCCTCTTTCTTTCCGCGCAAGTTTCTTCCTAAAATAACTCAGCCGCGTCGGCGTCGACAGAGCGTCGACCGACGCGAGCCAGCCGTAGGCATCGATACGCATCACCCGCCCGCATTGACCTGCATGTGTGTCGACTGAAGCAACTCCAATCGTCGCAACAGAGAGTTCCCATCGACATAGTATTGACCGACAGACCTTGAATCGACGCTACTGCAGCTTCTCATCGACTGAGCGTCGATCGACGTGACGGAGATGAACTGCCGCCCATCGCATTGACCGACGCGAACCATCCCCGGCATTGACATGAGCCGTTAACTCAAGCTCCTGATTTGCCGATTTTCTCTCATCGATTCGTTGATCCTCGTCTCTCAACTTCCTTGTGAAACAGCATTCATATAGCACCAAATACTGCAATAAGAAAGAAATGTACAATCGGTACTCGACTACTCATAATAACAAATATGCAAGAAATAAATATATATGAGAACATTAAGCATATAAAAATATAGGAATTAAACCATTAAATATCGCACAATTTCTCGCCTATCATTTGTCCCATTATACGCAAAGCCCATAGACCGGTAAGAGGCCAGTAGATCATCGCGCATGACAGCCTCTGTGAATGGGGTGCTTCTCCATGCTTGGCCTGCGGTTGTGCCCGTCATTCTTTGTTTGACCTCTCTGACCTCCCTCTGCAAATTATGCATCTGCTCAGTGAGGTCTGGGTTGGTTTTGCTTGAAGTGTCGCTGTCTGAGGCAGAAAAGCTCTCCTCCTCTTCTTGGGGGGGAGCTCTGGCCATTCTCTGGGCAGTCCAGGGTGGCTCCATCTCCATTGGACGGGTTACTCTTGGAGAAGGCGATGAAAGTTCGGCAAATTTCTTTTCTACAGCTGCCTCCACCGCCTTGCCGATGAGGTCAGATATTTGCCTCAAAAAAGAGTCATTCAATGACCCAATCTCATCTTGGGGAGCCCATCCTGGAGGGTGTTTCGGTGCGCCAAGCCTAGTTGTTGATAACGTTCCTGTCATCTCCGGCATGCCTGTTGGCATGGCAGAACTTGGTGAACCGCCAAACTCCGCTACTAGGTTCCACCTGAGCCCATTTGATGCCATGCTTTTGTCTCACGTCTTAGCTTAGTTCCGCCTTTCCCACAAACGACGCCAATTGTTTCACACTAAAAATAATGGAAACATGAACTCCTGCTTCTTCCTTGAATACCCTGACCCGCTTCACCAAAAACAAGTTAGAAAGGACCACTGGGGGATTTCCAGTGGAAACCTCTCCGATGTTTAAGTCAGTTAAGAAGTTTTTCTTATTAGAATATTTCAAATTAGAATGCTCAGAATGTCATATCTTTTCCAGTCTTGAGGCTGAGATATTTATAACCTTTGCCGAGTGGGGCCTTTCTAAGATCCTGGAAACAAACCCGCGAATCTTGGGTTGTTATTCGGGACGACCTAACCAAGAAGTTTCTTCACAAGGAACGGGTCAGCTCTATCACTAACCTCTTCCAATTATCAACCTGACCTCCCAGAACCTTGTTCAAGGCTCCGGATCAGGTCAGGTTGGTCTTTGTAGGACTAGTAGCTTGTCTTTTGTCTCCTTTTTCCCCTCCTACAGTATCAGTTCAGCTCGACCTAACAAGGTCTACCCGAGCTATTCTGCAATTTGCCACCAGATTAGGTTGTACCACTGAGCATTTCAAACTCGAAACATACAGATCTGAAAATCATGCCACAATCTCACATAGACTTGTAAGATTGAGTTGAATTAAGACGGAGAAGTTAAATCAAATGAAAGTTTGAATTACGACGACGGCGAAGGTGATCAGAGAAGAAAATTCAAGCAGAACAAGTGGAAAAAACACTGCGAATATCCAACGAAATAAGGTAATCAATATCCTTAGTTCTTGAGATTCGTTGTTTCATACATATTAATTGTTAAGAAATAAATGAATAGATTTTGTAAATTCCGTATCAAAACACATTTTCATTTGTTTCTTTATTCTGAAAATCAAATCATATTTTCTGTATATATCACAATAAATTGTTGATATTAGATGAAACTTGTGGGATTGAACTTGTTAATATTGGTGATTCTGGTTTGCATGTCGCTATTTCAATTTTTTTTCATTATTGTTGTTTTTTGTATATTTCTTATTAAATTGATGATTTGGATCATTTTTGAAATTGGGCTTGATGGCGGTGGTGATTCTAGTTTGTAAATTCTTATTTCTTATGATTGTTTCTTTAATATTTCATTGATGTTTCTGATAAGAATTTGATGTTTCAAATACCACAATTCATTGTTGTTTCCCTAAAATATTTTAGAGTTGTTTCAAAATACTTATTAAATCTGATATATTCTATTAGTGCACATATTTTATTATTTTTTGGATATTATTATTTCATTTATGTTTGTTAAGTGTTTTCGTTTTGTTTCATCGTGATATAATGCATACAGATGAGAACAATTCTAGTAGTTGTGCACCACAATAGGCAATGATAAGAAAACAAGTGTTCTACTAACTTTGAAACAAAAAGGATACTTATTCCAAAGGACCACACATTCACAACTCTAAGAGAACTTTCTAGAAGAGCAGAAACGAATCAAGAATGAGTAAGAAATAGTGCGGATTAAATACAATTGAAAGATGGGCTACCACCATTAAAGATTGAAACTGACTTCAATCTCATGTTCTACATGCAAATAAAGACCAATGAAGAAGGTTGGTTGAGATTCCCTCTATGCATCGACATCACTGTCAATAAAGAGAACTTCTTCCTCATGAAATCAGGAGAAACAAGTCTTCAACAATTCAAACTCATGGGTTTGACAAGTAGCTCAGAAATACAGAATCGTACTAAAAGATGGAAGCACCAACAATTCAACTGAGGCATCATCGGCAATCGGTAACATAGATGGAACATTCATTGACTTCATCCACTTTGCCAATATTCTTTGTATAAACGTGATAGAAGAAGTTACGACTCTTTAATATGAAACCAAGAATGGAGAAGAAGAAATTCAATTACGGTATGTAATTGAAGACAGAGGCATTAAATAAATTCATGTCCTCTTATGTTTAAGAATCACTTATACTTTAGAGTGAAGAAATCTTGCAATAGTCGATATAAACATACTACTTGCGTCTGACATTTGAGTACATCGATAAATATTCATATAACTATGTTCATAGTCATAAGACTGGACAACAAACACAGTTGTACACTGGATCAAAGAATGAGTGGCAGCAAGAATGCTATACGAAACTCATTGTGAATCTTATAAAATCAAAGTACCTCAACAACATCAAAATGGTTTACACACATGTAGATATCATCATGGATATGAAAGATGAGCATAAAGTAACCCTAGAATACAAAGGTCATGGTGATTGATAAACACGATTTTTATGCACATATTGGGACTTATTTGAGTAGGTCTCAACTGCTTTTTGTGCATTTATATATTTTAACCTTATTTTATATTACTTGGATGTTATTACGTGTTTGATATTTTTATGTTGTTTTTTTATAGAATTTTGGAAATAATTGGGCTTAAAAGAGTATGGAGATGAAGGGAATGAAGATTTGGACTAAGGCTACGGAAGAAAAGAGTCCATTGGGCCAAAACTAGAACAGACCCACGAAGCTCACGGAGTCAACGGAGTTCTGAAGCCTAGTCGCGACCCCATTCTCGGTCATGACTCGGCCCGCTACTACAAGCCACTTTTACAACATATTTTTATAACTCTATTCACAGTCGCGACTCGGCCTGCTACTGCTGGCTGTTTTCATGGAAAACCTTCGTGAACCCATTCTCAGTCGCGAACTGGGTCGTGAATGGCCCATAAATCATTACATATATGCTTTGAATGCTGGATTTCATTTTTGACTATAAAAGAGGGCCTCAAAATAATCCCAAGGCCATTGCCTTCTATCATCTTTCACCATTGAAATTCGATTAGTCTCACATTGTGAGATAGAATAGTTTTTATAGTTATTTGGAAAGGAATATGAGGAACACTATAGATCAAAAGATCCGCCACAATATATACGACTTAGCTTTATTTAATTTTACTTATGAACAACATGTGTTTGATGAATTTCCTAGCTTATTTTATGAATATGTCTAGCTAATTCTTCTATATTTTAGGGAATTGGAAAATAATGAATAATTAATTTTTTAATTATTCTTTCAATCAAGTATGATCCTTTTACGATTTTTGTGTTTTGATTTCATTGTTGCATCAGTGATTGATAACCATCTGTGTTTATATAGTTGTGATAGATTAACAAAATTTAATAACTAATAGTTTTGATAAATCATAAATCGAGATATGAGGTTTATCAACAAACTTTCAAACATGAAATACTACAATCAATAAGATCGAGAGGTTTGAGATTAGTAGTGAAGTCGTATAAATCTTTAACACCTTTTGGAGTTCTAAGTATGATTTCAATCGGACATGTTGCTTTATACATAGAATCTACGGTTTAATCACTTCAGGAGAATGATTAAAATATATTTATGATTGGCTTATAGTCCCTTGAACTTTATTTGTACACACTAAAAAAACATTAAAATACCGAGGGGATTACCTAAGGAAAAATTACCCTCAGTATTACTGAGGGCAAATTTCACAGAAGGCATTACTGAGGGGAAATACCTGCGGTAAATCCTTCGGGAACACGGTGCCAATGTTTGTCGCCATTATTACCGAAATCAATACGAAAGGATTTTTTGAGGGCATAAATACCGAGTGCATATACCCGTCAGAAATTCCCGAGAGCACTATTTGCCCTTAGAAAATCCCAAGGGGAATTATTTCCCCTCGGAAAAATCCAAGGGAAATTTCATCTCAAGTTTTTTTGAGGGGAAATAGGCCCCCTCAGTCCCATTAAATAAAAAAAGATATTTAAAAATACTTAAAAAATATAATTACGTAAAAATAAACCATATCATATCATATCATTTTACGCATGAAAGATGATTTTAACTTGGGTTTTACTAGATAATTATCACCAAATATGTACGTATTCATACATGTCGTGTAATTAGATCAATAGTATCTACGTTGCGAGCAACCAACTTATTCCATTGGACACATAAAATAATGAAGTGTCATTTTGTGAAGATACCACGAGGTGGGTTTCATTTTTTAGAACCACGAGAAATAGTAATTGATCGGTATACACATTTTTTTTTCTGAATTTTGCTAATTATTAATGTAACTTGAGAATCATAAATAAATTGAATTATAATTATTTTATGTTGTAGGATTGTTTTTTTTTAGGACATGAAGTTGTATAGTCCACGAGTTGTACAAACGACATTTTTTCACATGATGGGGGACAAGTATGGGAAGTGGCTTAACGTGTATAAGTAGATTCGTGATCAGACTTGACAATGGCCAAGGATCATTGATGAAGGCATTTGGAGTAAATGGTTTTCTTATATATTTTTATTAAATTATACTATATAAATAATTAATAACTTAAATCTATCTAGCATGCATCTCAACTAGGTCATGGAATGTAGAGTGGGATAAGCTCGGGAACAAGAAGAGGTCCAACAAGTGTAGCGCCAATAGGCAAAGCGAGCCTGCTATTATGGGTACTAGGATGTCGAAGCACAGTGGGGGGACTAGATCTATGATCAATTATTCTTAGGAGATTGTAAGTATCTTTAGATCATAATACATTATTTATCTTTTATTTAATATTAATTATTTGATAATATTAATTGGATATAGGAGTGGGAGACGGGTGAGCCGGCCACTGCGTACTAGGTTTTTGTACATACGCACAAGAAGGGCGATGACACGTGGGTTGATACGATATCTAATATACTGAAGTAAATCTCTATTTATGTTAAATAGTTATAAATTAACTTGTTTTTTTTTTTTTTTTTTGGTTTTTATGTTGAATAGTTATAATTTAACTTATTTTTTTATTTTCATGTACAATTTACTAACAGCTTGTATTTCAAGAGGAGTATCTGTGACGTCTGACATTATTATAAACTTTTGATATTTCTGACATTTTTTGTGAACAAATTTATTTATTATAAATTTTATGAAATTCAAATATTTATTTAATTCATTTGCTTATTTATTAATGATTTTTTATGTTATGTTTTTAATTTGTGAATTTCTTTTATAGATATTTTAAATAAAAATATGGATCACTAATAATAATAATAATATTAATTCTATAAAAAAAATTCGAGGGCAACAGTACCCTCGAAAAAACCGAATGTGAAAATGCCCTCAAAAAAACCAAGGGCACTGTAGCCCTCGGTTTTTTCGAGGGCACTTTTGTCTTCGGTTTTATCGAGGGTGTTGCTTCCCTCGGTTTTTCCGAGGGCAATAGTGCCCTCAATTTTTTTGAGGGCAATCAGATTCAAGCCTCAGGTGATTTACCAAAGAAACATCCCTTTGGTATTGATTCGTATTTTTGTGTACCTACTAATAAAGATTTGTCAAAATTTTAAAAGTTCGCCCGCAAGAGAACGGAATCGCGTGTAGGTTGGTAAGTTGAAACGAATCGTCTCTCAAGAAAAACCAGGCTCGAAAGTTCCTTTTGTGTTTGCTTGTTCACGAATACGAAATAAAAATAAAATCGTAATCTAAACACGTAAAGACAATAAATTGATTTAAAACGAAGAACAATTAAAAATTAAGAGTTTGAAAAGATTTTGGAAACAAGGGTTCTAAAGCTTCGAGTCGTTTCCATGATCTATTGGGATAAACCCAATCGATGGTTCACAACGAGTCTAGGCTCTAGACCCATTAGATCTAGCCAACAATCATCATCAATCTCAACATCATAAACCCACAATATCATCTTCAACAATTTCAATATCACAATCTCAAAATATCCAAGAACACAATTCATCATGGGGGGGTTATTTGTTGAAGATCAATTATTCTAATAAAAATTCTAACAAGCATATAATCAAAAGCATAAGAAATTAATTAAACTAATTAAGTGAAGAAAATTGAAAACTTAGTAATTATGTGGGTGTTCACTCAAAATCACTCGTCGTTTGGTGGTCTCTCCTCTCAAAAGGGAAATATATGTGGGTGTTTACTCAAAATCACTCAAGCATTGCTGCATAGGACGTGTATACACTCAAATCATACAAATACAATCACAATAAGTAAGCACGGAAAATCAATCTCTTTTCAATCGCAAATTAAGTGTGCTATCAATAAAGAATCGGAAAAGGTCTTTTCGAGTTGTAATGTAAGGCTCTTTGGACGGGTATGGAATATCTAAGTCGTGTGGCTAACTCACGATCTAACGTGATAAATAACTCACCAAACTATTCTTATCATGAAGCAAAGTGCTTCACCTCATTCAAAAGAAAATCTCACCAAACACTCATAACGTAGCCTTTAAACTTAGGCTATTTCTCAACTCGTAAACCATAAACCAACTTTCGCTCGAACCACTTAAATAATATAGAAGCTCATGATACGCTTCTTTTTCATTTACAACACAACTCTTGCCTTTTAAACATTAGGCTTCATAAGAAAAATCAATACTAAACAAGAGCCTTTATAAGTGTAGGCATTGACTCAACACGATTCACCAAGATTCACCAAGATTCACCATCCTTCTTTTAAATTTTTTTCTTTTATTTTTTATTTTATATATATCCCCTTTTTATTCTTTTTTATGGGGTCGTCTTTTTTTATTGAAGGATGGTGATCCTTCATTTCAACATTTCATAAACCTGATAAAATTTTCAAAACAAAAATAACCAATAAAAGTAGATAACTCCTACCCCACGCTTTTAATGATTGTAGGAGTCGACTCAAAAACACTCATGGCTAATGAAAATGGATTATTTGGCTATGAGGGGCTCATTCGGAATTTATAGTGGCTAAAATATATGGATATGGCCGGAATAAGGTTTTTTCAGTGCCTTAACGTCATGTTCAAAGCTAACTACACACAACGATTTCAAAGAAATTTCAAAACAGAACTCACTCAAGTACATGTAATGATGATAAACACTCAGGCTACTCACTGGCTATTGCATGAAAAAGTTTCGAATTGACATTGTTTTTAAGGTTTTGCGAAATCAATTGCGTCCAAGTACCATTTTACAATATAGAAATATAATTTTGAAAAATTGGTGCACTTATGCACGTTCAAAAGATAAAAGCCTCAAATCTAATCTTAGTTAACTTTGACAGGCAAGCCAGACAAACACAATTCAGCGCAGAAATAGCAATCAATAACGTAAAATATTATCTACTACAAATCACAAATTTTTTAAATTGCACACAATTTTTCAAATATAAATCACAACTCAACCATCCCCCCCCCCCCCCCCTCCAAAAAAAAAAAAAAAACCCTCGGCAATCTCCTGATTGCCATAAATATATATAAAAATAAATCAAAAGAGGAAAGGAGTAAGAAAGCCTCCCTGAGAATTAAAATAGTCCGAGCTGCTCCCAAATAGCGTTGTGTAAACATCCTTCGTCTTGAATCCTGTGACTGAAAGTGTTTTGATTAACAACCGAAAACTTCAGCTCGATTCTCTGCATAGTTTTTCAAATTTTACCCATGCTAGCGTCTTCTTCTGCACATTAACAAACGCATCAACTCAATACAGCAAATAACTCAACTCAACATAAAATAAAAGAAAGAAAAAAATCAAAATTAAAGCTAAGGAAAAATAAAAATAAAACAAACGCTTGGGTTGCCTCCCAAGAAGCTCTTGTTTAATGTCGAAAACTCGACGCCTTCTATGAACCGATGCTATCCTGGATCCAATTAAAAGGTGATGATTGTGGCCACGCCTGTAAGTATTCTCCAAGAGCAAGAGTACGGCAATTTAATTCCACCAAGGCGGAGCATGGTAAGAAAGTCTGTTAAATTTGAAGGTCTATGGTTTTAAAAAATAAGTCTCAGTTTTACGATGTTGTTAATCAATGTTAACAACATTGGTTAACAACATCGACCAGAGTAAAAAAAATATATGCAGCGGAAATAAAATATAAGAACACGATTGAACAAATTCAGTTCACAAGTAAAAGTACTTGTGAACTTGGGTGTACAAACCCGAAAACTATATTACTTTCTTTTCACGTTCAATACAAAAATATAAAGTAATATATGAAAACTAAATATCAATAAACTTGATACTAAATACTTGTTGCCGGAATGGCAATATCTTCTCCGTTGGTCACGCAACTTCGAAGAGCTTGTTAATCTCGATCAATGGCTCCAAGTAGTTCTCCGTGTTCTTCCTTGCTTGTGCGTCCGTCCTTTGCGTCTTGTTGTGCGTCTTTATCCAAGAAATTCCCGTGCGTAAAAATCCTTCTCGAAAAGTCGTGATTGTAAGCTTATTGAAGGTGTGCCTCTTCTCTTGGCTTTGTCTTGTCTTAAATAGACAAGAGTCCCATAGTCCTAAACTTGGTAGACAAGTTAAACAAGTCCCAAACATAAACTAGGAAACTAAATAAAGTCTTAGACACAATCTAGGAAACAAATATAGAGTCCCAATTCTTGTTCCCTAATATATTTTGGGCCTAAGAAAGGCAAATAATAAAATAAGGAATTATTCCCAATAATAAATTCCTCAACAATCTCCCCTTTTGCCTTTCTGGACAAAATACCCAAGACGCATGAAATACCCAAAAGACTAAGAACTCCCCCTAAATTAGAAACTCCCCCATAAATGAAGTAACCATTGTTTAAAACAAATAAAAACGAATCACATTCACAGCAACGTCTTCTACATTCTTCTCCCCCTTTTTGTTCTGAAAGCAAAAGGACCTCAACAAAAGAGTCTCAAAGCGCCTGTAGCTGGTCAACCTGGTTATCAAGAAAAGTAAACTGTCGGACAAACGGAGCAGAAAAGTGAACCATGTTGGTACTGATGTTGGGAATACCAGAACCAACATCAAACATGACACCAGCTCGAAGAGGCGCCATGGTGCCTAAAGAAGGTAATCAGGTTCTGCTTCACGAAAACACCAATGGGGGATTCGACGTTCAGCAAACAAGCCTCGATTTTGAAATCCCAATTACAGCTCTTCAGCTTCACTCGCCAAGAACCTCATGGAGATTGGTTCCATGTCGTCAATCTCGACGGCTTGAGACGGAGCCTCATCAGAGCTAGCAGAGTGGTCGGAGGCAAAAGTTGACATTGGTGCACTGGCAGATGGAACATTGTCAGAATCGAAGCTTGGAGGAGAGGCAGGATTTTCTGTGGGGGATGTTGGTTTCAGTGTCACAACACCAGAACCAACATCGGCTGACAAGGCAGATTTGGACTTCTTCTTTCTCTCTTTGGGTGGAATTTTCTTATTAGCTAGATGCAAAGTATGTTTCTTGAGCTTTGCTGGGTGATGTTAAATTCGATATTCTGCAAGAGATTGAAAACAACTACAAACAAAAAATCGAGTGTCGCAGGCAGTAAAATCTGGAGAAAGAAAAAGTAAAATTAAGAAAATAACTCCCCCACTCTTTCTCAAAATAAGACACACGATCTCAACTCAACTACTCCATCATCTAAATTTTGGAAATAAAAACCACAAATCCCAACTACAAATTAAAACCGAGATAGAGCTAGATTTTTATAAACCATCACCATAGTTGAACAAAGCCTTTGTAAAGCAATTTTTCACTAGCCAAATTAACCTCTTATTGCCTGTCCATCCGTTCGTTTACAACTCCACTGAAACACGCGGTTAGCAAGATTCAAAAAGAGGATTAAGAGAATTCAAGATAGACACGAGCACAAACAACATAACGCACAGCAAGATGGCATCTTCACAAAGTATGAATGTCCTACGGGATGCCTAAAATTCATGACCTAAAACGGTTAAAAAGAACACATTATGATTTCAGTGACTTGATCCAATGTTGCTTTTTATGACTGACAACATCATTAACCAACATTACCTCAGGTGAAGTCAATGAAAACTTACCCCTTAACCCAAGTTAATGACTACGTCAAGATCTCTCAAGAAGGTGATTTTTGAAGATTGGAGCATTTTGAGTCCAGAATTTATTCATCCTTGAAGGGATTTAAATCTTTTAATCTTCAGCAATTGCTGTTAAACACCTCTTATTTTTGGACCTGGGAGAAAACCAGTTTCTGCAGGTAAGTCCCACAATCACCTAATTTTGAAGAGGTTGGTCCTTTTAGTCATCACTTTTATTGCAACATAGGACCTTATTACACTTTCAATCAAACTCAATGCATTTGGATTATGTATGAAAAGAAAAATAAAAATGCATGAAAAAGTGTACAGATGTTGTGACTGATGTTGGTAGTGGGTGTCACAACATCACAAACCAACATTGGTCAGACAATGCACATATCGAGATCTCTTCTCAAACGAGAGAAGGTCTCGTAATCTAATGCCTTCGTGAAGATGTCAGCAAGATGATTGACTGTTCCTATATGCTCAAGGCTAACTATCTTCCTCTCAACCAAATCTCGAATAAAGTGGTACCTTATGTCAATGTGTTTGATTCGAGAAAGTTGGACCAGATTTTTCGAGATATCAATGGCACTGGAAGTATCACAGAGCACAGTCAATGTTCTTCTATGTAGACCATAGTCCTCTATCATTTGGTTCATCCATAATAACTGTGTACAAGCACTTCCAGCTGCAATATACTCGGCTTTAAGAACATCCTCTACTCGCTTGGGCTCTGTTTTGGAAAAATACAAAGATTCTCGAGTTTTAGAACAATTAGTAAACAAGCAAACAAACCTTACCACCTCTTTGAGATTTATTTGTCGCTTTCTTATAGTTCTTTCATCGAGATCTCCAATGATTTGGCTCATAGGATGATTCTTCTGAATTCTTGAAGGAATATTTCTCTGATTCAAGTCAATGGGTTCAGCTTGATTCTCCACACTTGGATTAGAATCTGATTTTGCGGCGGCTGGAGTTGATGTTGGTTTTGATGTTGTCATCCCCGTATCAACATTGTTACCAACATCACTCAAATTTCTGGGTTCAGCACCTGCATCTCTGTTTTTAATACCTGAACTTTCATCTATAGGAAGTGTGACATTATTTTGAGGATTTTGATCATAAACTAGATCATCCTCCTCAGCAGGTTTAAAATCACTCATCAAATCATCAAACTTGATGTTAACCGACTCAATCATGCAACACGTTCTAAGATTAAACACTCTATATGCATGACTATTTCGAGAGTATCCCATGAAAACACATTTATCACCCTTTGAAGCAAGATGATTTCTATCATTTAGCACATAACAAATGCACCCAAAAATATGAAAATCACTCAAATTTGGCTTTTTATCCATCAATAATTCATAAGGAGTAACACAAGATCCTGGTCTAAAATACACCCTATTAATTATATGGCATGCAGTGTTCATTGCTTCTGCCCAAAAACGTTTAGTAACCCCATTTGAAATAAGCATAGTCCTAGACATTTCTATAAGAGATCTATTTTTGCGTTCGACTATCTTATTTTGTTGGGAGGTGATGGGTGAAGAAAATTCATGAGTTATACCAACTTTGGAACAATATTTTGAAAAGGATGCATTCTCAAATTCTTTTCCATGATCAGACCTAATCCTACCAATGCTCACACCAAATTGCACACATAATCTTTTTGCAAGTTTTTTAAATATTTTGAAAGTCTCAGATTTTTCTTTTAAAAACTCTCCCCAAGTAAAGCGGGAAAAATCATCTACAAGCACAAGAACATACCTTTTACCACCAAGGCTCTTAACTTCAAGTGGTCCCAAAAGGCCCATATGAAGGAGTTCGAAACAATATGAGGTAGTGAGACTTTGTACTATTGGATGTGGCACTCTGACTTGCTTACCTTTCTGGCATGCCTCGCAAACTGGAATGCTTTTAGTGTTGAGCTTAGGTAGTCTGATCACAGCATCCTTTTTGACCAAACTTTCCATCATCTTGAAACTGACATGCCCAAGTTTTTGATGCCACACCTCAGCATCACTTAGTTGAGACAATTTGCAAAAGGCATCACTGTTGATTTGATAACAGTTATCTGAAGTCCTCTGACCAATGAGGATGCCCGGACCATTCTCTTCATAGACTTCACACTTCTCACGGTTGAATTTGACACTAAAGCCATTGTCGCAAAGTTGACTTATGCTTATTAAGTTGGCAGTAAGTCCTTCTACCAACAACACATTCTTCAGAGTTACGACGCCGGGAACACGGAGAGTTCCTTGGCCAATGATTTGGCCATTTGCGCCTCCACCATACTTTACCTTTCCACCTCGAAATCTGACTATGTTGGAAAGTAGTTCTTCTGAGCCTGTCATATGCTTGGAACATCCACTATCAAAATACCAGGCTCCAGGGACATGAGACTTCAGGGAGGTATGGATCATATTGCACTTGAAGCTGTTTTTCTTGACCCACACTTGTTTGAACCTGATGTTGGTATTGATGTTGGTAGCGCGGTTACCAACATGGGATTCAGCAGTCAACTTCGACCTTTTAAAATAAGGTTGCTTGCCAATAAGCTTCCAGCAGTATGGTCGTATGTGACCTGGTTCACCACAATGATGGCATACGTATTGTCTTCTTCTTCTCTTGTGGCGTTTGGTCGACTTCACCTGTTGACTTGAAACTGGCTTTTGAACATTCTTGTATCCAATCCCGTGTTTTGAACAATTCGGGATACTTGATTCCAGAATCTCATCCACTGTGGCCTTGCCTTTGTTGAGGTTTGTGAGGGTTTCTTGGGCCTCCTTCAATTCGGTTTTCACCTTTTCTAGCTCAGCATCCTTCTTGGTGAGCGACGTTTGCAAGCGAACAATTATGTCAAGCTGATCATCCTTTTCTTTGGTTAGATTTTCTAATTCTTTTGCAAGATCTTTGGCCTTGAGTACCTGTTTACTCCAACTGACAAACAATTTCTTGTGGTCAATACTCAGCTGCTCATATTCCTCAAGGTAATAAGTGGTCTCGACATTCAGGCACACGATGTTGTCTTCAAGCAAACCAACATGGACGTCGTCGTCCCACACAACATTGGTAAATAAGGATGGATCAGGTTCAGTTGACTCGGAATCATTGACATCCTCTGTAGCAACCATGCTCTTCTTTCTCGGAGTATCCATAGTACCTAAACAAATAAGGATCAGTACTTAAGAGATTAAGTAACCCGCTCTAGATGCCAATTATTAAATTTGAAGGTTTATGGTTTTAAAAATAAGTCTCAGTTTTACGATGTTGTTAATCAATGTTAACCAACATTGATTACCAACATCGACCAGAGTAAAGAAAATATATGCATCGGAATAAAACGATAAGAACACGATTGAACAAATTCAGTTCACAAGTAAAAATACTTGTGAACTTGGGTGTACAAACCCGAAAACTATATTACTTTCTTTTTCACGTTCAATATAAAAATATAAAGTAATATATGAAAACCAAATATCAATAAACTTGATACTAAATACTTGTTGCCGGAATGGCAAGATCTTCTCCGTTGGTCACGCAACTTCGAAGAGCTTGTTAATCTCGATCAATGGCTCCAAGTAGTTCTCCGTGTTCTTCCTTMCTTGTGCGTCCGTCCTTTGCGTCTTGTTGTGCGTCTTTATTCAAGAAAATCRCGTGCGTAAAATACCTTCTCGAAAAGTCGTGATTGTAAGCTTATTGAAGGTGTGCTCTTCTCTTGGCTTTGTCTTGTCTTAAATAGACAAGAGTCCCATAGTCCTAAACTTYGRAGACAAGTTAAACAAGTCCCAAACATAAACTAGGAAACTAAATAAAGTCTTAGACACAATCTAGGAAAKAAATCTAGAGTCCTAATTCTAGTTCCCTAATATATTTTGGGCCTAAGAAAGGTAAATAATAAAATAAGGAATTATTCCCAATAATAAATTCCTCAACAAAGTCGTAGAACAAAAATCTCAACTCGCTTGGGCGGTCGAAAAGGCGAATAATAGATCACCAAAAACATATCAAAAGAAAATTGCGGCACAGGGTGATCCTCTACTTTCTTAAAAACTAGGGAATCCGTTGAACAAACGGCAAATCCCTCGTACACTCCAAACTCCTTCAAATAATTAGTATCTCCCTCAACGCCCAGAAAAATATTGAAATCTATATAATGGCATAGGGAAGGTAAATTTTGATTGATTACCTCAACCACCATCTCATTCTCATCCTCGACCATGGGTGGCTCGATAAGAGGCTCGATTATTACATCCTTTTCTATGCAAAATTCTGGGCTCTCTAATGGCAACCTTCTTTCTTCCTTATCTAGTACTTCATCAAAATCTACATCATTCTCAGCAATGTCGTTCAAATTTATCCATAAAATGTCCGCTACCCATTTTAAAAACTCGTCGTTGTCCTCGACGTCTAAATCATCCAGTATAAGAGGAGTAGAATCATCGAAACTCTCCAAAACTTCCTCCTCTTTACACACATCTTCTAAACAAATACTCGAGCACGAATTCTCCTCCACCACCTCCATCTCAATATTAATTAAAACATCGGATGGATAACCATTCGGCTCGATAACCTCACTCATCTCCACATCGGGCACCTCGACTCCTCCATTTTCCTTGAGCTCGAGTGGGCTTGAATTTCCAACGTTGTTTGGGTTGTCCAATGGTAACACCTCCTCAACACCATCTATTAAATCCTCGAAAAGCGCAAGAGGGGTGATCTCCACCATATGCCCAATTTTATCCTTCATATGAATCTCTTCCAAATTTGGCTCCACCGCATTATCCGCATAAGATTCGAGAAAACTTGAGTTTGTAAGATCCACATTAAGCTCCAACGGCAATACCCCAACATTATCATCTAAAGCTTCATCGATTAGCACAGGGGAAGCGATTTCAACCAATTTCTCAATAACCTCTTCCTTACAAATATCTCCCAAATGATCGTTCAAGTTTAAATCCTCAACATCTATGGTGGGTTCGAGCACATCAAAAATCGGCATCTTCGGTTGACTTTGAAGTTCATTTCTCTCTTCTGCCCTTCTTGCTATATAAGACTCGACTTGACGACTTGTTTCCTCTACTTTATTTTCAAGTTCAGAAAGGTCATAATCCCTCACAGTTGATTGCGCAACTTCGCCTTGTTGACATATGGTCTCGGCTTCGGGATCTTGATCCCCACCATTATTTGATCATTTAGTTGGTAGTCTTCATAACTCGCGTAGGAAGGAATTAAGTTAGGAGGGGAATAAGATTCGTAACTCAGAAAGAATGAATTAGAGTCGGACAAATTATACGAGTTATATCCTATTTGATAACATGGTGGTGTGGATGGAGCGTTTGAAGGTTCAAAACTCTATATTTTGGCTTGTCGGGCTGCTGACATTTCATCAAACACTTTCCTGACATAATCCTTGAGCTTCTGGTCGTTGGTATCATTCCATTGTGGCTCATCGTCAAATGGTACTATGCATTCATTCTCCAAATGTCCTCGGCCTCCACAACGATCACAAACTACATTGGGTACATAGAACTTACAAATGAATTTATCGTATATTGCATCCCATGTTTGCACAAAATCAGGCTCTTGCCTCCGTAACCATTTCTTTGTTTGATCTCTTAGTGCGTAATGGAAGAATCGCATCTTGACTTGATTCCACGGAAGGTTGAGACGAGTGAAGGTTTGGGTGATAGCCTCGTACTCTCGAACGAACTTCAATGGATCTTCACTCGGTTGTCCATTAAAAATCGGGAGTTGTTCTATGTAGAAATCATCAAGATTATAATCCCGCATCTTGGAGCTTGGTCGATAGTCACGCCAATTGGATTGAGGTGCACCGTTGATAGTGAGGCATTTTTTTTTAATTTTTTAAAAATATTTTTTTTAAATAAATATTAAATACTTTTAAATTAAAAATAATATTTTCGATTTTTTTATTTTTTTTTTGAAAAATAAATATTTTTAAATTAAAATTAATATTTTCAAATTTCTTTTAATTTTAAAAAGAATATACACACACACACACACACACACACACACACACACACGAAAAACGGTTTGATAAATCTTAGGTTTTGGTTGTAAACGAACCTTGCAAACACAACGATCAAC
The DNA here is from genome assembly GCA_014905375.1 of Phtheirospermum japonicum. Classification (NCBI taxonomy): domain Eukaryota; kingdom Viridiplantae; phylum Streptophyta; class Magnoliopsida; order Lamiales; family Orobanchaceae; genus Phtheirospermum; species Phtheirospermum japonicum. The sequence continues at coordinate 415,160 of BMAC01000171.1, forward strand.
ATACAAGATTAAACGCACCAGTGAAAAATAATAAAAACAAATAAAATGAAAAATCACAAAGAAATATTAAAGATAAACGAAATGAAAATTAAAACATAAATAAGGATAATGAATGGCAAACACAAAATTCACAACCTTTAGTTTTCACCGGCAACGGCGCCAAAATTTTGATTCGAACTTTTGTGTACCTACTTATAAAGATTTGTCAAAAATTTAAGAGCTCGCCCGCAAGAGAACGAGATCGCGTGTAGGTTGGTAAGTTGAGCTGAATCGTCTCTCAAGGAAAACTAGGCTCGCAAGTTCCTTTTGTGTTTGTTTGTTCACGAATACGAAATAAAAATAAAACCCTAATCTAAACACGTAAAAACAATAAATTAATTTAAAACGAAGAACAATTAAAAATTAAGAGTTTTGAAAAGATTTTGGAAACAAGGGTTCTAGAGCTTCGAATCGTTTCCACGATCTATTGGGATAAACCCAATCGATGGTTCACAACAAATCTAGGCTCTAGACCCATTAGATCTAGCCAACAATCATCATCAATATCAACATCATAAACCCACAATCATCATCAACAATTTCAACATCACAATCTCAAAATATCCAAGAACACAATTCATTAGGGGGGGTTGTTTGTTGAAGATCATTTATTCTAATAAAAATTCTAACAAGCATATAATTAAAAGCACAAGAAATTAATTAAACTAATTAAGTGAAGAAAATTGAAAACTTACTAATTAAACCAGAGAAAGAGTAACAATCGTCCAAGTGAAGGAAATCCACGAACTTAAACTAATCTAAACTATCAACTATTCTACTTTACCTAAAAACTAGAAATTTAAAACTAAGAAATATGGTGAAAGAAAATAAAGAACACTATTGGGTTGTCATCCCCAATAGGTTCGAGAGTTGGGAGAGAGTTTTCGTGTGTGCTAGGCATCCCCTTTGTAAGATTTGGTGGTCTCCTTTTCTATCACCAAATCCTTCTTCAAAGAAATATCTTAATTCAATTTCCTTTTTTATTCCAAAGACTCCAATAATAATTATTCTCTTCTAATCCTTTAAAGGAAAGGTCTTCTCTCTGTCACCAAGTCTTCCCAGCTGCTAATAATATAGTAGGACCCTTTTTAAAAATGCGTTGGAGCCGGGCTTGCTCGTTTTATGGGCCGAAAGCTCTTATTTTCTGAATTTGAGATTGCACTGGGTAACCCAGTGTCGGCGGATGTACCCAGTGTCGGCCAGCGTGGGCAGCAGTGTCGGCCATGACTCAAACACTGGGTATCCCAGTGTCAGCCTGGTACCCAGTGTCAGCTTAAATATTTAAAATTGAGGCTCGTTTTCGCTTAAACTCCACTTGTAGACTCATCCTTGATTATGTCCAAACCAAAAATTTTAAAAATACCTAAAATAAACATAAAATTACTTAATTATAATTATAATATGATAAAATAAGTTAGAGATAAGAAAATACGAAAATAAGCTTAATTTATCCAACTTTCACTGAAACCAACAATAAAAATGAACTAAAATACTAAATAAAATCAAGAAAGACTTGTGTTAATCAGGTATTCCCCTTGGGATGTTTACCGATGGCATAGTTTCCCCTCGGTAAATTTTACCAAGGAGGGTTTTACCGAGGGGTGATTGCCCTCACTATTCCCCCTTGTAAAGTGATTACCGAGCGATTTTCCCCCCGGTAACATGCTTTTATTTTGTAGTGACAATTGTACAATTGGTTATTAACCTATTTTATGTGTTTTTATTTTATCATCTTCATATACATGACCATAACTTTATGGGGGTTGTAGAGTTTTGAGATCTTGTTCATTTGTATTCTAAAATATTGATGAAAGTTACTTTTGTATTGTATATTAGTGTAATATGCAATATGGAGTTTGGGAATGTGGATATTACGTTATACACTGGATGTGGACCATAATTCGATTAGGTATTACAGACAACTGGAATGAGGTAATATAATTACTACCTTGAAAAAGTTAGTTTATTTATAAGTCTTTATTATTATTGTGCTACAATATTATATTATATATTGCAGGTATTTATGATACCGAACTACTTCACCCAAATGACATTGAGAAATTCATTCAATCGGTGAGATATTTTCTTGAAATAAAGAATGGATTATCGGATAATTAGTAGCATGTGTTGTTTTAGTAATAAATCTTGAGAGTCCAATGCTTATGTATGTTGGTTTTTGGCTATTGGATTCAAGATGTGACTTGGATATGGTTAAAACTGTTATTATGTGTAAGTTGTGTTTCCATTTCAGAATTTACAGCTTGGTTTGATGAATTATTGTCTTGTTGTTTAACTGGATGAATTGTTAACTTATAGTTTGTTAGATGAATATTCGATAAATTATGTACTTATTGTTTTGCTGAATGAATTATAAGATAAATTATGTGCTTTCTATTTGTCTAGATGATATTGGGTAAATTGTGAACTTGTTGTTTGGTTGGGCAATGTGAAAGAATTGGGTAAAAACTTGCAGGTTGAGATCTGCCTAAAATGGACAAATTAAAAAAAAAAAGAGCAATTTCACGTTGATTAACTATTAATTAATATCGATTTTTAAAGACCGATGTAAATATTTGAATTTTTACATCGGGTGTTTGGCATTCAAAAATACTTTTTTTATCGGTTGGATTCAAAACACCCAGGGTATTTACATCAGTTGTAGAATTTATGTAATGGTTTTCCTGGTTACATCGGTTCTACAACCAATTTAAATATCCTTGATTTTTTTTTACTACGCTCGATACTACAACAGGTCCAAAATTGATGTAAAAATCCAAAAAAGAACTGATGTTAAAAACTTTTTTTGTAGTTGTGTTAGTCTTAAATACTGAATAAAATAGTTTTAGACTGATTTTGGAAGGAATACAAGGAACGATGTTCATGTTAAGAGTAACACAACCAATACAAAACCAAAAAAAATAGCAAAAAAGCAACAATCAGATAGCAGAAAACGAGTAGGAAAAAGTGCTTCACTTTTATTCCCAAAAATCAGTTTGGATCAGCCTTGGCCGGATCATTTTACATGGAAGAATTCCTGATATAAGTCTTTCTCTCTCTAACTCTCTATATATTCCTCTCTCTAGAAAATTGGGGATCCTTCTCTCTCTCTCTTAGAGAGGCTATTTATAGTTTTCCATTGAAACGCTAATTCGACACCTGGCACTCTCCTATTGGTCCTCTAAAACTTCTGCTCTCGTATCCACCGCCTCGATGCCGTCCTCAGATATTTTCCGCCGACTCAATACCGACCTCAGATATTTCTCAACCCGAATTAATCCGGACTCATCAGTTAAATATCACAATTAGACCTGTTGAGACCGCCGACTGGTGGGAGACGAGCTAGCCCAGATGTTGCATTCCTTCGAGGTGCTCATCCTTGTCAGAAGGGTAGCCGAGCTCATCCTGCTCGGCCCCCTCCGGACGAGAGCACTTCATGTAGCCGGGCTCTTTTCTGTTCGGCACGGGGCCGAGCGAGGCAGCTCGGCATCGCTCTGCTCGGCGCCTCCGGGCTAAGCTTTCAGCGGGCACGCGAAGAGGTCGGTGCCCATGGTGAAATTCTACTCAGCATGATGTAGAGCTCGGCATCTCGGCCAGGTTCTGCTCGGCTCCCGTAGGCGGGAATGCTTGGTGCGCAGCGCGGGGCGCCCGTGGTGAAATTCTGCTCGGCATGATGCCGAGCTCGACAACTCGGCTAGGTTCTACTCGGCTCCCCTAGGTGGGAATGCTCGGCGCGCAGCGCGGGGCACCCATCGCCTCTCGGGCAAATTTCTGCGGTCCTGCTCGGCACTTCTCGGCATGGACGCTCGGCAGGTGCTGGCCTGTTCGGCGATTCTACTCGGCGCTCCTGGCGCGGGCACTCGGCAGGCTGTGCTGGTCAGCTAGGCGAGTCTGCTCGGCACTCTTGGCGTGCGCGGTACTCGTCTACTCGGTGTGGGTGCTTGGTAGAGGACACAGGTCATCCATCCTATTCAGCATCACCCATCTCGGCACCTTCAGCATTGAGCCACTCTTCCTGGACGGTTTAATCCATTCGGCTTGGATACACCTCTGGGGAATACCGACCATCAACAAGCCCCTGAGCATGGAGTCGGACACGTGTGGTCGAGTTCGAGCTCATCCATTCTTGGTCGGTCAAATCATTCTAACCGGTCAAAAGGTAAGTGTCTTGTCCCTTCATTCGGGCCCTACCTGCAGTTTGACCACCTCGTTCTGTGTGATGGAAGCTTTTCTGGTGCCCTTGTAAGCTTTTGCAGGTCCCCTGTCCTTTTGTACTTTGGAATATTGCATGTGAGCATTTTTCGGACTTTTGCGAATCAATAACGGTCTCTCCTCCCTTATTACTTGAGACTCCATCTCATTCTCATTTTCCAGCCTCTTCTTTTTTTTTTCTTACATTAGAGACTCTCCTATTTCTTAAGCTCCCATTTTCGATCTTTCAGTACTTTTAACATATCTCCGACTTTATGTTCGGCCAACGCCGCTCCTTCTCCTAACTTCATCTGGTCATTTCTTAGTTGTTGCCAAGGTAATTTTTCTTTCTCTTCGCTTTTCTTAAACCTTCCCCATGTCTAGTAGTCCGGGTTATTCCATGGATAGTTCTCGAGGGTATGAGGGGGGCAGTCAGGGCGGTGACTAACTTATCTTTCCATCGGGTCCGTATCCCAGGTCCGAATTTGACCAGTACGGAAGTTTTGGTGCCGAGGAAATTTTTGGTCAAGGGAGACCCTTCGCCTTCGAATAATTTCCAAGTGAAGACTTTGGTGGTTATTCTCAATTCGGGCATTCTCAATCCTTCGGGCCTGGTGGTCAGTTCGGGCAGGGTTGCTATTTTGGGCCCAGGAGTGGCCTTTTCCAGAATCACAATGTGGCATGGACAACTATCCCAGTGGGGGTACGGTCGGTGTATCAGCTCGGATGCCGAGTTTGAGTCCAGATTGAATCGGTGCCGCCAACGAGGATTTCGGGGTTGGTCTGGCTGATCTGGAACCCCTAGACGACCTCTCCGGCTCGTATGAAGATGACATTCAAAGAGCGCAAGGGGCCAAAAAATCTCGGAAGCCCAAGGTCGCGGCGAAGTTGGCGTCTCGCGAGACCCTCGCCTTCTGGTCGGACCAGTTGGGTGAGCGCACCCCGGTTGGTCATTGGAAGAGACCTCCCCCCCACGAGTGGGACAACCAGATGCTTAAGATAGCCGTCGAGCAAAGTGAGTTGGTCGAAAACAACTTGGGCGTGTATCGAAACGAGTGCGGGGTGCTCGGGTCGATCCACCTATTTCTTCCTTACGAAGCCGAACAGATTCACCGCCCGCCATTCTCATGTACTACTTTTTTATCGGACAGCCTACGTTTTGGCGTCTCATTTCCGCTCCCCCAGATCCTAACGGACATTTTGAACGATTTAGGACTGCCTATTTTTCAGCTCCATCCCCTGGCCGTGGCCCGAATTTTGGGTCTGTTTGTACTTTTCAGCCTCAACGATTGGCCAGCCCCCACTTTCGAAGAGCTCCGATGGCTCTATCTTTTCAAAGCTACGGGTGGGGCTAACTCGGGTTTTTATTATAGCTCAGTTCGGTCTGGTACCTTCAAGAACCTCGTAACCAGGCTCCCCGACTCTCTTCACGACTGGGAGTACCGCTGGTTCTATGTCGGGGGGGACTGGCAGACGCGGAAATCCGACGGCTCACTTTACTCACCCCCCAATTCTTTTGTGAAATTTGGTTAGTATAACGTTAGCGTTTTTCTTTAATTTCGGTCTAATCCTTATCGTTTGTTTCTTTCTTTTCAGCGAACCGGAGACCGGAGGACCCTAGCTCGGAATTCCTTTCTCACCTATTCACTATCTTGGATTCCGACCCGGAGCAGAGGAATTACAGAGTATTGCTTACGAAGGCCAAACTTCGAAGGGCCGGACTCAGGGACTCGCCTCCTAGTTCTCAGCTTGGACCTACTACTCCTGGTAAGTTCGAATGATTCATTTGGTATTTTGCACTCGATATGTTACATTTTCCGTTCGGTAATTTACGTTAAACTGAGTAGTTTATTGTTTGTGTTGGCGCCTGTGTCGGTCGATATTGTAGAGCCGAGCTCAGCAGCACTCTGCTCGGCAGATCGGTAACTTTCTGCTCGGCATGGGGGGTTCGTCACTTTGGCGTCGGTGCTCGCGTAGGTTTGAATTGTTGAACCGAGCTCGGCAGCTCGGTAGGACGACAGTACTCTGCTCGGCAGATTGGTAACTTTCTGCTCGGCATGGGGGGTTCGTCGCTTCGGCGTCGACGCCCACGTCGGTTTGAAAATTTGAGTCGAGCTCGGCAGCTCGGGGGTTCCTGCTCGGCTGACCGATAATTTTCTCAGCTTGGCACGGATTGTCCATTGCTTCGGCGTTGGTGCCCGTGTTGGTTAGAAAATTTGAGCCGAGCTCGGCAGTTCGGGATTTCTCTGCTCGGTTGAGTTATATGTTTAGGTTGCCATTTTTACTTGTGTTTTCCTGAGCTCGGTTTTTTGTGTTCGCAGTGTATTACCCTTGCCTCAATAGAACTATGCCTCTTTCTGCACTTGACCGGGCTGCTAAGTTTTTGGAACTGAATACTAAGAAGCCGGCTAAAAAGCCAGCGGCTGGTGGTGGCAAGAGGAAAAAGAAAGCCAGCTCCTCGACTCCGTCTGCTCCTCCCGAGTCCTTCTCGGATCCTCAGGTCGGTGAGGGAAGTTCTCACCAGGAGCCCATTGCTGTTGACCATGAGGAGGTCGTGTATGGGGGTCCTCGCCCTCCTTCAGTTCCTCCCGTGTACGACTACTCGGGGTGTTATGCTCCGAACACTGCGGGAGGGTCGTTTGCTGGGTACCCTTTCTCTGAGTTCTTGGAGAGTATGGCTCAGAGCTGAAGTCCATGCTTGAATGACTGGGTGTCCGGCTTTGACGGGGACAGCCAAGCCGGGTTTGCTGAAATGAACCTCTGTCGGGCCTTCGGTTCAATGAAGTTGGCACGCCGGAAATTTTATGAACTGCGAAGGGATCATGCTCGGCTTCAGCGGGATCTTGTTGCTCTTCAAGAAACCCATAGCTAGTGTACTGACCTCATTCTTGACTGATTCGTCCTGAAATAGCGAATCGCCTGAATCAGCCCTGGGAAACCCGCAAGCTTCCGAAGCCTACACCACAAACAAAGGTTAGAAAGGACCACCGGTGGTTTTCCGGTGGAAACCTCTCCGATGCTTAAGTTAGTAAGTGATGAGGTATTTTCCAGAAAAATAAGAAGGAATGCTTGTTACAACATACCTCCCATTGCCCCCAAGCTGGGGTATTTATAACTTGTCCCTGTGGGGACCCCAGCCGGGATCTCTGGAACACGTGCCGCAAATCACGGGCCATTTTACGAAACATACTCAGAACAAGTGGTCCCATTTGTTCCCTCTTGGGCAAACTGGTGACCAGGTCTGCTTAGACTCATTCCAGTGCTGATTGTTATCGGTGCCCTCTCTTCTCTTATTCCAGGTCTGTCGGACATATACACGGGCTCTTCCTGGTGTGGGGACCCCTTTTCCGGGATCTCGGGAACACGTGCCGCAAATCACGGGCCGTTTTATGAAACATATTCAGAACAAGCGGTCCCACTTGTTCCCTCTCAGGCAAGCCAGCGGCCAAGTCCTGACAAATGGCCTTTACTTGTCTTTTCAGTTCAGGCCTTTAAGCAGATCTGTCCCGAAGGCTATTTTCTCCGGAAGAGCTTTCAACCAGCTTTTCCTTCATGCCGATTCGTCCCTTCTTGTCTGTTACTGATTCCAGGTCTACCTCAATCCAGGTCTGACCGGTATGGCCCTATCATTGACCGCGACTCTTGGATGGCTTGGGCTAAGAAAGCTGAGCAGTCCGTCGAGGCAGCATTGGGGGCAACTCAGCCGACCCTGTCTGACCTGGATGACTTAAAGACTCAGCATGCCGAGATGGTCCAGAGGCATGCTGACCTGGTCAGCGCCCGCTCCAAAGAAATGGAAGAGGCTTACGCCCGAGGAAAGGCTGTGGGGGTTGTTGAGGGGAGGAGTGCTGGCGTCGAGGAATATAAAACTGAGACCCTTGGGCCTATGATGAGTGCCTCATACCTTTCCACCATGTAGGAAGCCCTCCAAATACTGAAAGATTGGGCTTCTATTCCTGAATTTGAGAAGCACATTGCTGAGAAAATGGTGGAGTATGGCATGGGAGGCGGTGAGGACGTGGATGCTTATGACGACGAGTAGGAAGATGATGGTGATGATGAGGATGGCGAAGACTAGTTTGCATTGATATTTTCTGTACTTTTATGGCTTGTCACATTTGGGCGGCCAGAACTGATGTTTCTGAACAATTCCAAACTTAAATTTGAATCAGCTTGTTCTGGCCGTCTTTTCCCCTCTTAATCGTCTTATACTTAGCTAATTTTCGCTTGCTTTCCTTTGATGGTCTTGATGACCTAAATATGCATGCATGTTGCCTTTTATTTTTTTTTTAAAAAACCCCGAGCTCAAACATGGAGTGTTGAGTTCGGCAACTTTGAGCTCAGAAATTTTTGAGCTCGGTCAATTTTCCTTTTTTTTTTAACTCCGAGCTCAAACTCGGAATGTTGAGTTCGAGAATTTTGGGCTGGGAAATTTTTTGGAAACTTGATCTTTTTTACGTGTCGAGCTAGTTTTGAGTTCGACTCTTTTTGAGCTCGGCACGTTGAGCTCGGGTTTTTTGTGATCCTGCTCTTTTTCACGTGTTGAGAGTCAATTTTGAGATTTGACTCTTTTTGAGCTCGGCGCGTTGAGCTCGGATTTTTTTGAGGTCCTGCTCTTTTTCACGTGTCAAGTCAATTTTGAGTTTTGACTCTTTTTGAGCTCGGCGCGTTGAGCTCAGATTTTTTTGAGGTCCTGCTCTTTTTCACGTGTCGAGTCAATTTTGAGTTTTGACTCTTTTTGAGCTCGGATTTTTTGAGGTCCTGCTCTTTTTCACGTGTCGAGTCAATTTTGAGTTTTGACTCTTTTTGAGCTCGGCACGTTGAGCTCGGATCTTTGAGATCCTGCTCTTTTTCACGTGTCAAGTCAATTTTGAGTTTTGACTCTTTTTGAGCTCGGCACGTTGAGCTCGGATTTTTTTTCAGATCCTGCTCTTTTTCACGTGTCGAGTCAATTTTGAGTTTTGACTCTTTTTTGAGCTCGGATCTTTGAGATCCTGCTCTTTTTCACGTGTCGAGTCAATTTTGAGTTTTGACTCTTTTTGAGCTCGGCACGTTGAGCTCGGATTTTTTGAGATCCTGCTCTTTTTCACGTGTCGAGTCAATTTTGAGTTTTGACTCTTTTTGAGCTCGGCACGTTGAGCTCGGATCTTTGAGATCCTGCTCTTTTTCACGTGTCAAGTCAATTTTGAGTTTTGACTCTTTTTTAGCTCAGCACGTTGAGCTCGGATTTTTTGAGGTCCTGCTCTTTTTCACGTGTCAAGTCAATTTTGAGTTTTGACTCATTTTGAGCTCGGCACGTTGAGCTCGGATTTTTTGAGATCCTACTCTTTTTCACGTGTCGAGTCAATTTTGAGTTTTGACTCTTTTTGAGCTCGGCACGTTGAGCTCGAATCTTTGGGATCCTGCTCTTTTTCACGTGTCAAGTCAATTTTGAGTTTTGACTCTTTTTAAGCTCGGCACGTTGAGCTCGGATTTTCGCTTTGCTCTTAGCGGGCAAAGTGTTAATGGGGTTTCCGTGAATGAGATCGACCTAATGAGGTCGGTCTGTCTCCCAGTTTGGTTTTGGGCTTGAGAGCCCCTTGCTTTATCAATCCATGTTCTTGAAAAGTAATGAGAACTGAAATTTTATTGATAATATTTCTTGAGGTATACAGCATTCCAAGGGTGTGCAAATTTCTTTCCGTCTAAGTTTTCTCGATGGTAAGCCCCGTGCTGGAGGATTTCTGATATCTTGAATGGTCCCTCCCATTTTGGTTTGAGGGAGCCTTGGTTTGGTCCGAAAATACGTTTGAGGACCAAGTCACTAACTTTGAAGTTTCTGGCCTTCACTTTTGAGTTGTAGTAACGTTCGCTTCTTTGCTTGTATATGGCGTTCTTCAGTTCGACATCCATCCTTTTTTCTTCAAGGAGGTCGAGTGCGGTTCGGCAGGCCGTGTCATTTTTCTCTTCTTCGAAATGTGCTACTCGGTAGGAAGGTGTGCCGATCTCAACTGGTATGACCGCTTTTGGTCCATAGGCCAGTGAGAAAGGAGTTTCGTCAGTAGATGAGCGTTGTGTTGTTTTATATGACCACAAGACACCGAGTAGCTCCTCTGTCCAGCTGCCTTTCAGATCTTCCAACTTCTTTTTCAGCGTGTATTTGAGGATCTTATTGACCGCTTCAACTTGTACGTTCGATTGAGGGTGGTACGGTGTGGAGAAGTTGTTTCTGATATTCAGCTCTCCACAGAATGCCTTAAACCTCTTACTGTCAAACTGCTTGCCATTATCAGATACTATTGAGAGTGGCACTCCAAATCTACATACGATCGATTTCTAGACGAAATTAATGATCTTCTGGTCGGTTATAGTTGCCAATGGTTCGGCTTCTGCCCATTTGGTAAAGTAATCCACCGCCACTACCGCATATTTTACTCCTCCTTTGCCCTTTGGTAATGGACCAATCAGGTCTATTCCCCATTTCGCGAATGGGCATGGCGAGTATATGGAATTGAGGGTTTTGCGGGAGAGTTTATCTAGGGTGCAAACATTTGGCATTTTTCGCATTTTCTGACCTTCTCAATTGCGTCTTTTTTGAAGGTCGGCCAATAATATCCCTGCCGGATGATCTTGTGAGCTAGTGATTGTCCTCCAGCATGGTTTCAATAGATGCCCTCGTGTACTTCTCTCAGTGCATATTCCTCATCTTGTTCATTCAAGCAGCAGAGTAAAGGAATGGAGTACCCCCTTTTGTACAATAGCCCGTCCACAATGGTGAACTGAGCTTACTTTGTTCTTATTGATGGTGCTTCAGCTCGGTCTTCTGGGAGCACTCCTTTGCTCAGGTAAAGTAGGAATGGTTTCATCCAGCCCTCCCTTCTGCTTTGAATTTCCTTACTCTGGTTGGCTTGGCTAGCTGAGTAAGCGGCGACGGCGTCGAGTGCCGTTGTTGAGTGGTGGCTGACCGTTACTGTATCCAGTTCCTCTATACCAAGGCTTGATGCTAACTTAGCTAGGGAGTCTGCTGGGACATTGTCATTTCATGGCACGTGGATGACCTCAGCTTCAAATTCAGCTAGGCGTGCTTTGGTTAGTTCTAGGTATAGTACCATTCTGGGCTCCTTGGTCTCATACTCTCCGTTGATCTGATTCACCACTAATTGGGAGTCACTCTGTATTTTTAGGTTCTTGATTCCCATTGAGGCAGCCACTTCCAGATCGGTAAGGAGGGCTTCGTACTCGGCTTCGTTATTAGTCAGAGGGAACTAAAAGCGTACGGCTGAGCAGAAAGGCTTTTTTTTGACTTACCAATACGATTCCAGCTCCAGCTCATCTAGTTGTTGACGACCCATTGACGTACATGCACCACTGCTCCGCTTCTGCGAGAATTGGCTCAACTGTCGGAGTGAACTCAGCTATGAAATCGGCTAGGGCTTTCCCTTTAATGGATGTTCTTGGTTAATATGTTATGTCAAATTGTCCGAGCTTGACTGCCCATTTGATCATTCTTCCTGAAGTGTCAGGGCGGTGCATGATCTGTTTCAACGGGAAGCTCATAGTACAACTATTCTGTGTTCTAAGAAGTATGGGCGTAGCTTTCGTGAGGAGGTGACGAGGGTGAATGCTAGCTTTTCCATTGCTGAATATCTCAGTTCGGCGTCATGCAGGGCGTGGCTCGTGTAATATACCGGGTGTTGCCCGTGCTCATCTGTTTGGATGAGTGCCGAGCTGACCGCCGCCGCTGAGACAGCTAAGTAGATGTGCAACGGCTCTCCCTTTATTGGTTTTTGTAAGGTCGGAACATTTGTCATGCAATTCTTCAGTTCTTCAAAGGCTGCTTGGCATTCTTCAGTCCATTTGAAAGCCTTGTTTTTCTTGATTGGTTCGAAAAAGAGTTTGCACTTGTCAGTAGATCTGGATATGAAACGGTTCAGGGCGGCCATTTTACCGGTTAAGCTCTGTACTTGCTTTACGCTTCTGGGGGGTTATAACTCAGTTATGGCTCAGATTTAATCTGGGTTGGCTTCAATGCCTCTCTGGCTTACCATATAGCCTAAAAATTTTTCTGAGGTAACTCCAAATGAGCATTTCTTTGGGTTTAACATCATTCGGTAAACACGCAAAATTGAAAACATTTTATTCAGATCATCGATGTGGTCAGTTGAGTATAAGGATTTGACGAGCATGTCGTCTACATAAACTTCCATAGTTTTTCCTATCATACTAGCAAACATTTTATTAACTAGGTGCTGATAGGTAGCCCCAGCATTTTTCAGGCTGAAAGGCATCATAGTGTAGCAGTAGAGTCCTCTCACCGAGTAGAATGATGTGTGCTCTTGATCGTCCGGGTGCATTGGGATCTGATTGTAGCTTGAGTAGGCATCTATAAAGCTCATCAGCTCGTGTCCCACAGTTGCATCCACCATGTAATCAATGTGGGGGAGCAGGTAGCTGTCCTTGGGGCAAGCCCTGTTGAGATCTGAAAAATCGATACATAGCCGCCACTGGCCTATTTGCTTCTTGACGAGGACAGGGTTAGCTACCCAAACCGGGTACCTGACCTCGTGGACGAACTTATTGTCAAGGAGCTTCACAACCTCTAACTCCAGCGCTTCTTATCGATCCGGGCTGAGCTTCCTCCTCTTCTGTATCAACGACCTGACATTTTTGTCTATGTTAAGTCTGTGGCAAGCTTGCTCTGGGTCGATGACCTGCATATCAGCGTGTGTCAAGGCGAAGACGTCTTGATTTGCTTTCAGAAAGTTTATCAGCTCAGATCTGATGGGCTCCTTAAGGTCATGGCTTACCTGAACTTGTTTGTTTGGGTCGAGTTCATCGAGCGATACCCAATCTAGTTCCTCCACTGGCTCAGCGTGTTTAGATTTTCTCTTCAAGCTTGGCTTCCGTGGATCTAGTTCATCCTCAACAATTTTCAGATCAGCTCCGATCTCCGGGTCGACATTCACTGCTCGGTAATTGATGTTTTCGAGCTCCCACATTGGTTCTTTCCCAGGGCGCCGACCTCGGTCCCTGTTCAGGTCGGCGTCTTCCTGCTCGGTAGGCTTGAACCCGGTTTCTTCGACTTGCATTTTCAGTTCTTTGTTCTGTTCGGAATTGTTGAGCTCAGAATTTTCTGGTCGGCATTGGTGCCCAGAGAGCTCCTTTCCCATCTTTTCCTTTCTCTGTTCGGTTTGATCGAGCTCAGCGTCTTTGTTGGTGCCTTGATCGGAGCTTAGTATTTTCTCCATTTCTTCTTCTGTGAGCTCGACGATCTTTTGTGAGCTCAACACATCCTTGTCTCCCCGCTCTTCACTTGTTCCCTTGCTCGGTTCTTTGTTTGCTCCCATCTGATCAACCGTGTTGATTTGCTTTGGCCTGATCGACCAGCTGCATTCCCGAGTAGCCACTTGATCTCCCCGGTGCTCATATTCACCTAAGATGCCTGGGAATTTGATCGAGTAGTGGTAGACTGACATTGCGCCTTTGAGGTCGTAAATAGCCGGCCTGCCAATGAGGGCGTTGTAATCGCTCGGGACATCAATCACTTTGAAAGTTGTGAGGATGGTCCTTTTCTCTTCTCCAGTGCCGAACTCCACAGATAGTCTTACTTGGAAAAGAGTTTGCAAATAGCCACCGCTAATTCCTCGGATCCTATCCTCGCACGGCTCAATGTATTTTTTCGGCACTCTCATTCTTCGAAAAGCTGGTAGGTAGATTATACTTGCATATGCACCGGGGTCTACAAGGACTCGATGAGTTTAGATTCCCAGAATGGGTACAGTGATGACGAGGGCATCTGAGTGGGGATGATCCAGCGGGGCTGCATCTGAGTCACGAAAAGTAAAGGATGACACAAGATTGTCCTCTTCCTCAGGATGGTCATCGAAACTAAAGACGTCAGATCTCATGACTTTTGTTTTCTGAATTGAGTTCCTAGCCTCCCTGATCAGGATCTTCCTCTTCCTATTCGAAATTTCTTCCTCAGCTCGGCTCGCATTAATGAAGGTCAGGATTTCTCGTGGAACTCCGGCCCCCGCAGGTGGTGGTGGGGGTGGCTGATTGTTTCCTCTTCGTTCTTGTTGGACTTGATGATTCTTTGAGAATGGCAGCAGGTTCCGATCATCACAGACTTTGATCAGGGCATGGACCAAATCGTGGCACTCCTCTGTGTTGTGCCCGATCGATCCATGGTACCTGCAGAACCTTTTCTTGTCCAGCAGAGAAGGGTCTTTCTTGATTGTCCGAGCTGGGGGGAAAATATCCAGGTCCTTGATCCGTTCGAAAATTGTGGCAGCTGCCATCGAGTAGACCTCGTTGTATTCTGCCAGGAGGTCAGTGTGTTTGTCCTGCAAGACTTTCTTCGATGTGATTACTTGAGAACTCGGATTTTTGTCAACTTGGCGAGCTGATTTGTGATGATGTGGAAAGGAGATGACCGGGGCGGCCATATTCTGCTCTGCGGCGATCTGAGACGCGGCCAATGCGAGGAACTCCTAGAAAGTCTGAGGATCTTGTTGGTTGTTGATCCACTTGAAGAATGAATTGTCAGATAATCCGTTCTGGGCCAGGATGAGTAGAGCTTCGTCACCACAGGGCTGAGACTCTGAAACTTGCTTCGTGAACCGAGCTATATAGCTCTTCGATGATTTATTTGGCTGCTGGACAATGGTGGCGATGGCCCTTTTTGGTGCAACCGAGGCCTTGGAAACCATGAAGTGTCCTCGGAACGAAGATCTCAATTGAGGCCATGAGCAGATAGAGTGGCGTGGTAGCGATCAGTACCACCTTAGCGGGGCTTCTTAATATTTTATTTATAAGAAAAATAAATTTATTTGATATCATTTGACATATTTATATTTTGATTGTACTTTTTCAGGTTTTGCAGATTTATAAACTAAATATTTAGATTTATTTATAGATACATATTTTATATTATATTTTATTTTTCAAATTTCTTATATATATATTGTTTCACCCAGAAAATATAATAACGCCTGAAACCAGTACTTCGCCCTATGCTGCCCGACCTGCACCCAAAAACACGTCAAAAAAGGAGCAAATGGAGGTTTTCCGGTGAAAACCTCTTCGATGCTTAAATCAGATAAGTGTTATGGAATGTTTTAGTGCGCGAGGAAAAGAATGCACAAGAATGACATACCTTTCTCAGCCTTGAGGCTGAGGTATTTATAGTTTTCCTCAGTGGGGACCCCTTCCGGGATCTCGGAAACAAAGGCCGCAAGTCATGGGCCGTTACGCAACTAATTCCAACAAGTGGTCCCACCTGTCCCCTTTGAGGAGGTCAGGATACCAGTATTGTCTTGATACTGCTCTCTATAGGTTATCTCATAGGTCAGAGTATCAAACTTGCCTCAATCCCGTTCTTTTAGGATTATTTTATAGAGAATTCACACCAGGTCAAGATAATTCCTGAGCTGTAACGATCCTTCTTTCGAAATATCTCTGACCCTTTTCCGAGGGGGCCAAGTCAGACCTTCCATAAAACTGGTCTGGCCAAATCTCCTGTCTTTTCCTTAGTAACCATAATTTAGATCTACCCCAATCAAGGTCTGCCTATTCAGGCCACACCAACTCCTCCCCCCGAAATGGTTGGGGTAGATCGGTAAAATTTCAAGGCTTTTGGGAGTAAATGAGGTCCCACACACCTTTTCGGTTTCTCGTACCTGCACGAATCCCTAAAAATCCACCTGGTAACCAGGTCTAATCATTGGCATTAGTGGCCCCGGTCCATATCCCGAAACAGTTACCATACCTGCACGCCTTACCAAGTAATGTATCACTGACAAGTCAGCAGCGTGTGACCTACCCTAGGACATTTGGTGTTCCAGCTCACCACCCAGGGTACTATTCATCTGCCCCGCATCGAATGCGGGAATCCCATCAAATCCCGCTTTTTCCTCGATTTTCGTTTTTTGAATTTATCTCTTTACCTTAAATTCCTGCTGTATTATCTCTCTCTTTCCCTTTGTGTGTTTTCATTTTGGGAAAAATACTCTCGAGCTTCTCTTTCTCTCTCTAGCAATCCAACGAACTTCAGATTTTCAGTTTTTTTCCGACCACCCTCAAATACCAGATACTTTTTCAATTTCCTATTACTTTTTCAATAATGTCAGAGTCATCGTCTCCTACTGAAGCTCCTCCTGTTACTTCTTCTTCTCCGGTGACGTTAGTTTCCTTGTCCTCGCCGTCTTCTCTCTCGGCGGCCACGGCAGCCGCCACTTCTTCCTCATCGTCTCTAGAATATCCCCCGCCGGTCCACGGTCATCCAAAAGTTACCTCCATCCTTAGAGATAGATCTGTTGAAGAAATTCGCTATAGATACAAGTTCCCTGAACAGCCCTCCGGTGGGTATTCTGGCGTGCCAAGCGCCGGAAGGCCGCCTGACCTTTTACGCCGACCAGTTCCAGGCGGGTTTATGTCTTCGCGTAAACCCTCTGATGTTAGAAATTGCCGCCATGTATAAAATACCTATTTTTAAACTTACCCCCAACTCCTTTAGGATCATAGTGTGTTATAATCTGGACATGCGGTATGCTGGTCTGAATCCCATAGCTCAGACCTTCTACCATCTCTACCAGGCTAAGAGCTCCAACCCTGGCTGCTTCTATCTTAGCGCCAGACCTGGAGTTCATTTCTTACATGGGCTCCCTTCCTCCAACAAAGCCTAGAGGAAGAAATTCTTTTTTTATCTACTGAAATTCTTATAATAACGCTCTTTTCAAGAGGGATATCCTGGATACTCAGGCCACAAGATCTATGATACAATTTGACGTGATCAAAGAGAATAAAGAGCTGCGCAAGAAGGAGAAGCGTTTTCGTGCTCTGGCCAAGGAGTGAGGAGTTGAGCTGAAAAGGCTAAGGGAGGAGCTTGCCGAGATGAAGAAGGCCCAGACCAAGGTGGTGGAGATGGCTCGTTCCAAGGCACGGGATGAGGCTCTAGATGAGGCGAGGAGCTTAGCTGACGAAGCCCTGGCGAAAGCCAGAGAAGGATGGAAGACCGAATTCTTAAACTTTGAAGAGGGTTTGAAATTTGTCTAGCTCACTAGGGAGGAGACCCGGCAAGCTTTCCTGGGGTCCAAGGAGCTTTATTCATTGCTTGCTCCAGAGGCCATGGGCTATTATCACTTTTCCCTAGATGAGCAATCCAAGTGGGCCTTAGAGCACCCCGGGGTTCCTTTTGATCGAGAGCAGCCTTTAGAGACTCCCCCCGAGCCCACCTCATTCACTTTTGCTCAGGATCAAAACCGCCTACATACCTCCGAGCCAGCTGAGTTTGCCGAGCACATTCTCGCCCTATTCCATTCTCCTGCACCAAAGCATCCTCAACCAGAACAAGCTCTCGCCTTGGCCCTTCCTGCCTCTTCTCCTTCCCCAACCTTCGCAGGTCTGGGTGAGCTGCCAGGTGGGGCTTCACCGGGCGCCTTAGCTGAGGATGCTGCAGAGCAATTGGCCGAGGAGCTAGATGCTGAGAGTTAGGTGTAGGGTAGCTCCTTTTATTTTCCTTAGTCAGACCTGTTGTTTGCCTGTGTGGCTGGTTTGCTTTTATTTTCTTCTGAATTTGTACGCTGAACAATCTTTAAATGATAATAAATGTTTTTATCTTGTAATGATTCTTGAGATTCTAGGGTTTCCCGGTTTTCCGGAAACCCCAGTACTTTTTTATTCCTTAGCACGTGCCTCTTTTCCTTTATATACATGCACTTATGATTTTTAATCCTTCAATTTCCACAATGGCTTCTCCTTCCCTGCTTGAAGAACTTGACACTGTAAAGCAAAAAAATAGTTCTCTATTCGTCAAAAATTTCAAACTTTCAGATAAGCTTTCCGCTCTCCGGGAGAAAATCAACTACATGTGCCAGCTCCTGGAGAGGAAAAGGCAGAAGAAGCGCCACTATAAGTGAGAGTGGGTCGAGCTCCGCCAGCTAAACTGTCAACTACAAGAAGAGAAAGCTGATTTGATGGAATCAGTGAATCGGCTGGCTTTTGCCACCGGCGAGGCTCACGCCATCTCTGAGTGGGCTGACAAGTATCTCCAGTGTTACTACGAAACTGAGCGCGAGCTATGGCGTGTCCACCGTATTCTGGCATCTGATTGGAGGGCTTCTGCCTCTCATGGCTGAATGTTTCGGGGCTTTTTGATTTTTCTGTTTCCTCTGTTAATTTTCTACATTTGTAATCAACTTTGCCAGTTTTCATAGAATGCGTGTGCAAATATTTGTTGTCTTGCCAAAGTTTTTTGAATGAGCAAGTGTTTTCTTTAAGAAACTTTGCCAATATTTAGCTACTTCTTGTTATATCTAATCAATCAAATCAAGCGAGGTAGGGCTTTTGAACTTACCGTCAGGTCTGGAAAATTGAGGCATCCGCCTTTGGCCAGATCTGGCTTAAATTATCAATAAAATCAAGCATGTTCATGGGCATCCACCTGTAGCCACTCCTGTCTTAGGTCGATAACCAAGTTAGGCAAAATTGGGCATCCGCCTAGCTTAAACTGACAATCAGGTCAGGCGAAATTGGACATCCGCCCTTAGCCAATCCTGGCTTCATCTGACAATCAGGTCAGAAAAATGGGGCATCCGCCCTTAGCCAATCCTGGCTTCATCTAACAATCAGGTCAGGAAAATGGGGCCTCCTCCCTTAGCCAATCCTGGCTTCATCTGACAATCAGGTCAGGAAAATGGGGCATCCGCCCTTAGCCAATCCTGGATTCATCTGATAATCAGGTTAGGAAAATGGTGCATCTGCCCTTAGCAAATCCTGGCTTCATCTGACAATCAGGTAAGGAATTTTCATGGGCATCCCTTAGCCAATCCTGGCGTTAGAGAGATCCACTTTTTATAAAACAAGAATAAACCTGCATTATCATTATATAAAAAGACTTTGTAAAAATCATATTACACATAAAATTTATGCAAATTCGAGATATTACATGCTCGGGGTATCTCGGCCCCATCAAATTCCTCCAACTTGTAAGCACCTCGTGCCAAGACCTGTGTGACCCGAAATGGCCCTTGCCATGTAACATCTAGCTTTCCCTTGGCCTTTCCCAGGTTAGCCCTTCGTAAGACCATATCTCCCACCTGGAAATACCTCTTTCGAACTGTCTTGTTATAAGCTGCCCAAATTCGCCCTCGCACATGATCCATCCTAATCGCTGCCTGATCTCTTTTATTTTCAATTAGATCTAACGCATCTTGCACCAATGCGTTATTTTGATTTTCCTCGAAGTTTTGTATTCGGTGGGTTTCAAGGCTGATCTCTTCGGGGATGACAGCATCCATGCCATAAACCAAGCTTAAAGGGGTTTCACCCGTGCTTTCCTTAGGATTAGTGCGGTAGGCCCAGAGTATTGCACTTAGCACTTCAACCCATTTATCCCTGATCTCTCTAAGTGTGACTTGAGTCCGTGGACAAGTATGCGATTGGTCACCTCGACTTGTCCATTTGCTTGCAGGTGGTAATCAAATGTGAAGTGTTGCTGGATTTTTATTTTGGTGCACCAAGCCCTAGTTTTGGCTCCCATGAACTGGGTACTATTATCTGAGATCATGACCTTGGAACACCAAACCGACAGATAATATTTTTCCAGATGAATCCCATCACCTCTTCTTCCGTTATTTTTGCCAGAGCTTCGGCCTCCACCCACTTGTTAAAATAATCGATGGCTACAAATTAAAAATCTCTTCTGGGTCGGAGCCATTGGGAATAGGCCGACCAGGTCTATCCCCCACTTTGCAAAGGGACAAGGAGAGCTTATAGTCATGTGCTCCTCTGCTGGTTGGTGAGTCAAAGGAGACATTTTCTTGCATTTCTCGCATCTCTTTACAAAGTCCTCAGCCTCTCTCCGTAGCGATGGCCAAAAATAACCAGCTCTCATTACTTTACTGGCCAAAGCCCTTTCCCCCATATGATTGCCACAGCAGCCCTCGTGGATCTCTTTGAGGATATGAGTGCCCTCCTTTAAACTTAGACAGAACAATAGGGGCTGCCCGAATCCTCGCCGAAACAAGGTCCCCTTAATCAAACAGAATAGGGCAGACCTAGTTCTCACCTTCATTCCCTCTTTCTTGCCCTCTGGCAGCTCTCCTTTTTCCAGATATGTCTTGATGGGAGAGCGCCAGTCCTCCCCTTCCTCCACCAAACATACTTGCTCTTTTTCGACTTGATCTGCCATCAGTAAAGTGATTACTCTCTCTATGCAATCCACAGCTGAACTGGCCACCTTAGCCAAATAGTCTGCTCTCGTGTTTTCTTCTCTAAGGATTTGAAGAACAGTCAGAGTCGTCATATCCTTGGCTAGTTTCTTGAACCGAGCTAGATATCTCTGCATGTGTTCATCTCTCGTCTCAAAATCTCCGCTTATTTGCCTACACACCAGTTGTGAATCAACCTTCGCACATACTTGCTCTGCCCCCAAGTCTTTTGCCATTTGAACTCCTCTTAGAAGGGCCTCATACACAGCCGCGTTATTGGACAAAGCATAGTTCATTCGTACTGCGTACTCAGTAGCCACACCTGTTGAGTCGATTAACACTATTCCTGCACCGCAGCCTTGACTTCCTACTGAGCCATCCTTAAAAATTATCCACTCTTTTTTGCCCTCGGGATAGCTGGTCAGCTCCTGCAAAAAGTCAGCCAGTACTTGGGCTTTAATGGTTGTTCTACGTTCGAAAGTTATGTCAAACTCGCTGAGCTCAATTATCCATTTGACCAGCCGCCCAGACGCCTCTGGCTTGTCCATGATGGCCTTCAATGGAAGATTCATTCGCACTACTATGCTATGTGAGAGAAAGTATGGACGTATTTTTCGTGTTGTTCCAAGAAGGGCTAGTACTGCTCGCTCCACTTCTACATATCGAATCTCAGCTTCATGCATAACTTTACTCCAATAATACAATGGATTCTTTACCTTACCCTCCTCTCTAAGCAAGACAGAGCTGATGACTTGATAGCCTACTGAAAAATACAAAATTAAGGGTTCACCGTGGATTGGCTTGGTGAGTAATGTCATGCCAGCCAAGTTATCTTTGAACCTACAAAACGCTTGCTCACATTCACCATTCCACTGAAAATGAGCCTTTTTACGCAAGGCCTGGAAGAATGGAAGGCTTTTCTCAGCTGATCGTGAGACGAATCTGCTTAAGGCATTGATTCGACCTGCCAAGCACTACATTTCCTTGACATTTCTCGGGGCCTGCATTTCCATTATAGCTATTACTTTTTAAGGGTTAGCCTTGATCCCTTTCTCAGTAACCATGTACCCTAGGAATTTTCCATCTCTGACCCCGAACGCGCATTTCTTGGGGTTAAACTTCACCCCGTACTTCCTTAGGGTCTCAAAGGTTTCTCTTAGTTTATCCATATGCGAGGCCGCCTTCACGCTTTTGACTAACATGTCATCAACGTATGCCTCCATGTTCCTCCCCAACTGCGATTTGAACATTTTATCCACCAGCATCTGATACGTGGCACCTGCATTCTTAAGCCCAAATTGCATCACCACGTAATAGTACGTTCCTTTCGGGGTTATAAAACTAACCCGCTTCCAATCTTCTTTTGCTAGCCGGATATGATGATAGCCTTGTGAGGCATCCATCATGCTTAACAACTCGCACCAAGACGTAGAGTCAACTAGATGATCTATCCGTGGCAGGGGGTAGTGGTCCTTAGGGTAGGCACGATTAAGATCACGAAAATCTATACACATGCGCCAGTTATTCTGAGTCTTTGGGACTAATACTGCATTTGAAAGCCACTTAGGAAATTGTATTTCTTGAATGTGCTTGGATTTCAGCAGTTTCTCAACCTCAGCCTCGATGATTGCCTCCTTCTCTGGACCAAAATTACGCTTTCGCTGCTTCACAGGCTTCTCTCCAGGATTGATGTTGAGGTGGTGCTCGACGACTTCTGGGTCTATTCTCACCAGATCCTGTGGAGACCAGGCAAAGACGTCAGCATTATCCCTCAGAAATTGGACCAGGTCTACCAAGATTTCCGGGCTCAAGGTCGTCCCCACACGCACAACCCTACTACCATCCCCTGGGACCACCTCGACCATCATCAGACCTTCTTCTCTCTGAGCCAGCTCTGGCATAACTTTCTCTACCCTAACTCTCTTGCTTTGTCTTTCTTTTTCATTATGTCGGACGCCTTCGACATACGTCTGTCTGAATGCATACTGTTCTAACCGAACCTTGCATGTTCCATCCTGAGCAGGGAACTTCAACTTCATATGATACACTGAGAATACTGCTTGGAACTGGCTCAGGGATGGTCGCCCCAGCATAGCATTGTACGAGGATGGCGCATCTACCACCAAAAATCGCACTGTCTTGGTCATCCTGTATTGATCTTCTCCCAGTGTAACCAAAAGTCTTAATGCTCCCAAGGGTTTCAAGGCTCCCCCTGCAAACCCCACCAATGAAGTTGTCACTTCCTCCAACTCCACATCCGACCATAGCTACCGATAAAAATCATAGAAAAGGGTGTCTGCAGAGCTTCCTGTGTCGACAAATACTCGCTTTACATTTTAACTCGCGATGGTGGCCGTTATGACTAAGGCATCCATGTGAGGAGCCAAGATACCATCCTCATCTTCGGAGCCAAAACATATGCTCTGACTTGGTGCTATCTGTCCCACCTCTCGCGTCTTTCTGATCAGATCTCTTATGGATAGGACATAACTGTGTTGAGTTCGTTTAGAGTGCTCATCCCACTCGCCACCCGTGATCATCTGGATTTCTCCTCATATGATCTGGGCTTGGTCATTTCGTTTTCCGCCATTCTGCCCATAATCCTGTTCACACTTGCTCCCTGTGGCTGATCCCGACTGCGATAGCCAGACCTGGACTCTACTCTCCTCATCTTCACATATTCTTTAAGGTGCCTAGCCTGTAACATCCTCTCCATCTCATCCTTTAAATGAGTGCACTGATCCGTGTCATGGCCATACTCATTATGATACATACAAAATCAGTTAGACATTTCCTTTCTCGGCTTCTGAGAGTAAGTTTTAGGCCACTTGAGATCATGATGTCTCTTGATTACCTGCAAGATCTCCCCCTGAGGGGTCGCCAGGGGTGTGTACTTGTCAAAGCGAGGTCGTCCTCCAGCCAAATCTGTCCTGGACCTCTTTATCAGCACCCTGTCCTCTCTTTCATACCTATCTCTTTTCTTCTCTCCTTTCTCCTTGGTTTTTAGTGCCTCTTCCAAATGAATGTACTTCTCTGCCCTTTCTAAGAGTTCTCCAAACTTCAGGGCTGGCTTTACAACCAGCGACTAGAAAAATTCTCCTCTCTTGAGCCCCTGTGTTAACACATTAACCAGGAGCTCTTCCGATGCCGACGGCACCTCCAGCCTTGCATTTGTAAACCGATTGATATAAGCACGTAGGCTCTAACTCTCTTTCTGCTTCAAACTGAACATATCCAATGACATTTTCTGGTATTTCCTGCAGCTGGTAAACTGAAGCAGAAAACCCAAGCTGAACTCATCAAAGTTGTTGATAGAACGCGGTGGCAACTGGCTAAACTAGAGCTGGGCTGATTTAAAAAAGGTCATTGAGAAGACCCGGCACATGACTGCGTCCAAAAACTTGTGCAAAGCTGCCGCAATTTCAAAATGACTAAGGTGATCCCATGGGTCTATTGTCCCACTATACTCGAAACCCAGAGATCCATAGGAGGATGGCACATCATCACGCATGACCTCCTCAGTGAACGGCGTGCCCCTCCATTCCAGGACCGTATCAACGCTCGCCATTTTCTTCTTAAATTCTCGTACCTCTTTCTGCAGACTCTGCATCTGCTCAGCGAGGCCTGGATTAGCCTGGCTCTACGTTTCACTGTCTGAGTTGGAGAAATTCTCTTCTTCGTCCTGTAAGGGGGTTCGAATGGTGTGCTGGCCGCACAACGGTTCCGCTTCTAATAGTGGAACTATCCAGGTCGGGGGTGTTTTAGATGGAAGCGTTGAGATCTCCGCAAACTTCTTCTCCACAGCCACTTCCATGGCTTTTTCAATGAGCTCAGACAGCTGTCTGAGGAAAGTTTCGTTCAGCGATCCACCTTCGGCAGGCGTGGATCCGCCAGAGGGGGTTGGCACGGTGCCTGGTTCGATTGCTGCCGATGGTTCTGTCCCCTCTGCCCTCGTTGTTGACGGCCCGGTCGTCCGTGGTATGCCCCACGGTGAGGCGGAATTGGGAGTACCACCGAGTTCCCCCACCAGATTTCGTCGTAACCCATCTGAAGCCATTCGTTACCTCACGCCAATTGTTTCACCCGTAAGATATGATAACGCCTGAAACCAGTAATTCGCCGTGTGCGCGCCTAACCTGCACCCAAAAACACGTCATAAAAGGACCACCGGAGGTTTTCCGGTGGAAATCTATCCGATGTTTAAGTCAGATAAGTGTTATGGAGTGTTTTAGTGCGCAAGGAAAAGAATGCACAAGAATGACATACGTTTCTCAGCCTTGAGGCTGAGGTATTTATATTTTTCCTCAGTGTGGACCCCTTCCGGGATCTCAGAAACAAAGGCCGCGAATCACGGGCTGTTACGTAACTAATTCCGACAAGTGGTCCCACCTGTCCCCTTTAAGGATGTCAGGATACCAGTCCTGTCTTAATTCTGCTCTCTCCAGGTTATCTCATAGTTCAGGGTATCAGACCTGCCTTAATCCCGTTCTCTTAGGATTATTTTTTAGAGAATTCACACCAGGTTAGGACAAATCCTGAGCTGGAACGATAATTTTTTCGATATATCTCTGACCCTTTTCCGAGGGGGCCATGTCAGACCTTCCATATGACTGGTCTAGCTAAATCTCCTGTCTTTTCCTTAATAACCATAATTTAGATCGACCCCAATCCAGGTCTCCTTATTCAAGCCACATCATATATATATATATATATATATATATATATATATATATATATATATATATATATAATAATTTTGTAATTGCTATTGTTATTTCCAATTTTATTTTCTATTTTTCTCGATTTTATTTTTTATTTTTTAGATTTATTTAATAATTTTGTATAAACTAATTATGAAAGTTTTAAGTTAATTTAAATTATTTTATGATTTTCTATTTAATATTATTTGGTTATTGAACTTTTTTTTTGTTTCATATTTATTAAATAATATTTATAATTTAATTATAAGTTCTTATATTTTTATCTATATGATTTTATTAATAAATTTAAATTAATTTTACAACATTTGAAAATATTTATGTTTTATTTTTGATTTTTTAGATTTTTCAAATTTATTAAATAATTATTTACATTTATTTATATATTTATTTAATTTTTTCATATTTTATATTTTATTCAGTTTTTTTATATTGTTTTTATTTTTCTCAGATTATATATATAATTATACATAATTCTACTATATATTCAATATTTTCTTTACATAAATCATAATCTCCCCAAAACAAATATTACATAAATAATTGTATAAACAATAAATATGAATTACTATAGATAGTAAGTAAAATGAGTGGGAAAATATTGGAAAACATATTTAGAAATGCGTATATATAAATATATATATATATATATATATATATATATATATATAGAGAGAGAGAGAGAGAGAGAGAGAGATGGTTTTGATAAACATAAAATAGGCTTATCAATAGGCTTTCAAACATAAAATACTCTAATCAACAAGAACGAAAAGGTTGAGAATAGTTGTGAAGTTGTATAACTCTTTAAAACCTTTTGGAGTTCTAAGTATGATTTCAAACGGACACGTTGTTTCCACTTAGAATCTACGGTTTAACCACTTTGAGAGAGGGATCAAACTGTATTTGTTATTGGCTTATAGTGAATTGAATCACAAGCAATACTTGATTGACTGAAAAGGACGAACATTGAGAGTTCATTGAAATCCCAAACCCCGAAATGTCCTCTATCACTTGACTTTCTCTATTTTACAATCTTGCTATTGTTCTTGGTTAATTGATTATTTTATTTCTTTATTATTCGTATGGTTGTCATTCACAATGACACAAACTCACTCAATATTCATTTTTTTTAAGGTAAATTTACATTATCTAAATTATATTACTTGTCAGTTTTGAATCAATACATGGTTCTTGTGGAAATCAACTTTGCTCATTTTATACTACATCTACACCGTATACTTGTGGTTAGATAGAGTATAATAAATGAACAACTTTTTTATTACTCGAACCAACAATTAGGAGTGTTCAGCGATCAAAAGAGAAAGCGATAGAAATGATGAGAAGAAAGCTAAATGCATCTTATCAAAAGCTATATATGCTGAAGAAAACAAATCCTATATCTACTGGAGTGATACTAAAACCTGAGGAAAATGATTTTCTATTCTTGTTCATGTATCTAAATGCATCAATATAATGATGGAAATATTGAAAGCTGGTAAATGTCGTTGATGGCACATTTTTGAGATCAAATTATGGGGGAACATTGTTGCATGCATGCACACGAGATGCAAATTGAAGATTTATCCCTTTAGCTTTTACAATAGTGGATAACGAGACTAACAATTACTAAAGGTTTTTTGAGAACTTGAGGAAAGACTTTGGGCTCAGAGAGGGACTGTTCACAGTATAAGACGGACATAATAACATTTTTGTAGTAATAGGCACTTATTTCATCATAATTTCTATGATGTTTCTTTTCACAACTAATACAATGTCAGCATAAAAAAAAAGTTATGAATTATGCCTATTTCCCTATTGTTTCTTAGTTATTTCACTAATCAACTTGATTTTTATTTTTAATTGATCAGGTGTATCATGAAGAAGCTCAAGTGGCGTGCGTGTAACACCTCCTATCAATTTGAAAAATCACTTCAAAAGGAACGGTAAATAGTTGGCAGAATCCTTCGTAGGCGTAGCAAAATCCGACACGAACGAACAATTTGAGTAACATATGTTTGCACTCAATAGTGTTAATATCCTAATCAGGTCGTACCTTTCAATCATAATTCACGACAAATGGGCTCAAATCTACCGTCTGAACAAAAGGTATTTCGCCATGGCCTCTAACACTACAAAATCATTTAATGCCACCAATGTTGGAAGAGAACTGCCAGTAATTACTCTGCTAGAGTACTCAAGACCTTTGATTCGAGATTAGACTTGCAAAAAAATATATGAAGCAAGATCTACATTCACAAGGATAACAAAAATAGCCGAGGAATATGTTGGTAAAAACTACATTAGTTCTCTAATATTAAGAGTAATTTTCTAACAACGTTGTTTCAAAACTATTTCCTTTATGTTTCTTTTATGTTTCTTGCATATCTAATGTGTTGACTCTTTTATCATGTAATTTGGAAAAATAAAAAACTTTTTGAGATAACTAATTCTCTTATGTTACGCCATTTACAGACAACATATAATGCATGGTTCTGCAACTACAATGCATAAACATAGTATTGTTTGGTCTGCCTATATGATTGTGATTATGGTTTGTACTATCTGAATATTATATGAGTTGTTTGATGAATTATATTGATGTTTGCTTATTAAGCATATGTATTGGCATGTTCACGTGCATACATGAGCCATGATCATATAAGAAAGTTTATTAAAATATAAAAGATAGTTTTGACCACTGTTAGTGCATCGAGGCATGTGAGACATTCGGACTGGGTATCGAAATGATTTATTTTATTTTGAGCTCTTTCCGGTGCACTACAGGTAGGTCAAAGGCCCAATAAGAAGAAGAATTTTAAGAAATGGTTTACGCCATCAGCATGATAAGTAAAAAATGAGTTGCATTGATTTATGATATTCAATGAACATGCATGATTTCTTCTTACTGAGCTTTAGCTCATATAGTTTATCCATTGTAGGTGAGTCTGATAATGTCTGAGTACTAGCTGACTGTGTTGTTGGAGTTCCATAAAGTTTTTAGAATCCTTATACATGGATGACGACCTGTTGGCAGGATAAAGGGGCTCATTTTTCTTTCTTTTGGGGAGTTTTGTTATACCTTGTTGGGGTACTTTTAGTGTGTTTGAACTTTCAATAAATACTTTAAATATGGTGTGAAACTTGTAAATAAGTTTTATAACTCTTTGTTTCTATATAAATAAATAACTAATGTTTAAGCCATAAGCTATAATGTTTTACTCCTTTGTAAAAAAAATAAAATAAAATTATATTTATATTTATATTTTCAAGTAAGTAAGTTTTCACACTCAAATCGATAAGTTCTTTCTTCCTTATCTTTGAGGGGTGGGGGTGTGACACATTGGTACGGTTTTTGTGATGTATTGTATGGTGTGAATTGATGTACATTATTGGCTTTTGTTGTATCTTTTGCAGTATATTATTTCTGAGATTGATGAGATGACTATCTTGTTTATCCAACAACTGGAATAGATTAAGTTATTTTTGCAATATCTTAATTTACTTCATTATGGTATTAGAGATATATTAATTTTTGATTATATTTCTTAACTGTATTTGTTCTACGTTGTCAAACTTATATATAAATCATATTCTATTTTATGATACATCAATAACACCTGATTGATACATCACTTCTATGTACTTGTGCATGTATTAGTGGATAGCATTATCTTATCGTTGATTTATTTGTCTATACGTGCAGTTTTTGGGTGATGCACATACAATATAAAATGATTACACATTTGGATTGTAAAATATTATTTATAGAATCGATGTAAATTGACAGCTTGCTCACTCAAGTGTTGGACTTGGGTATGTTTTTGAAAATTTTCTTGTATTTGATTCTCTATTTGTAATGAAATTTTAATTAATATTACAATTAGTTTTATATGATGTACATTTATTATATTTCTGATATACATGATTTTGAAAAGTAATGTACCTATATAAGTGTAGCTATATGGTGTACAGTTAGTGTCTTCTTGATGTACATATAATATAAATTTAATTCAAATATATCATTAATGTGGTGTATAAAGATTTATATAATGTACATTAATCATCTAAATAATGTACACACAACATAAATGTGATGTATATATAGCCTAAATTTGATGTATATTCATAATGTAAATAAAGTACATATTACATAAATATGATGTACACATAATACAAATGTGATGCACATATAACAGAAATTGTAGGTGTTGTAGCACAATATTGAAAGGGTACGTTGGATATTTACAGTGTCATCTAAAATATTCATCACATCCAAAATACTTACATGATAAAAAAAAAATCCCAAATTGCTCGATGGAGCTTCAATCTCCCCTACTTCTTCATTATCATCAACTAATTCTCAATCTTCATCTTGCTCCTCAAGCCCTCCTCTATATAAATAGTGTCATGTCGTCATTGTTTGCCCTCGTTATTTTTATTTTAGTAACATTGTTTGTAGTAAACAAAAATAAATAAATTGATTAGTAATGTAGAAACAGTTCTAGAGTGGTGTATTCACACAAGTGATGTAATAACACAATGTTAGAAATATATGAAATATTATATATGTAATATATACAAAGTGACATAGTGATGTATCCATAACTAATAACTGATGTACATAAGACATGTATTGGGCGAAAGAGTATGAATCCACATGTAATACACAACAGTTAGCAGGGTGATGTATCCATAATGGAAACCTATTGTACACAAGACACTGAAAGGGAGCAAGTCACGATGAACATTCGATGTACACACAAATGTAATGTGGTATATACATTGGTATCAAGTGATGTACACAAGCAACATAATTGAAAACTAATCATTATCTCAACACAAAATGGGAAAACATGTAATATAAACATGAATTAAAGAAAGATCGACAAAAAAACAAAAAAATGATATAATATAAATGTGATGGCCAAAATATGAAATATAATCGAAGCACAAAATTGGAAAAATGGTGTAAATCATCAAGATGGACAATTCTCTTTTACCTCTAGTCGTATTGAAGCACAAAAACTGGAGAATCTATGTATTTTTTTAAATTTCGATGATAGAATATTGCCTCGAATTTAAATCGAAACACAACCTAGAGAAATTCATGGTCTTTTTTTTTTCCCGGTTTTTAGGACTTTTTTTGAATAAGTGGTGATTCTCTCACTTGGGAACTGTGGATTTTTTCTTGCTTAATTAAAGTGTTTCTCAGATATAAAGGAGGGATTCACATGTGCGGTTCTGATGACAATTATTGAGATGACATTATTTTGGTACCGAATGCACCATGCAATGTGCACCCCGGTGCACCATAAAAGAATTGCAATCTCCTGGAAAACTTATTATATTCTTTCTTGTTTCAAACACACTCCTTTAAAAAATAAATAAATAAGGGTAGTTCTAACTCAAAGGTGTCCTCCCAAACAAAAACTTCAAAGGACAAGAGGTCAGTCGCCCGACCTCACGCCAACTCCTCAACAAATCAAAAAAGATAAAAATCTTAAAGGAAAAGAGGCTACTCACGTGACCTGACGCTAATTTCCCCACAAGTCAGAAGAAAACAAATAAGGACAAGAAGCTAGTCGATCTGACGCTGATTCCCCCACAAGTCACCCCGAAACAAAAAAGGACAAAGAGCTAGTTGCACAACCTGACGTTGCTTCTCCAACAAGTCCAAAGAAAACTAGACAAAGGGAGAGTTATGCGACCTAACGCCTACTCCCCAATAAATCCAAAGAAAGCAAATAATTCAAAGGGCAATGGGCCAGTCGCACGACCTGACGTTGACCCCCCAACATACCCAAAGAAAATGAAAGTCTCCAAAAGAAAAGATAGAGAGAAAGTAAATGAAGGCAAAGGCGCCGAAACAAATAATTCAATTAGTTCAAAGAAATAATAATAATACAACAAAAGCTTAGTCACCCAAAAGTGAGGAGTTAGACAACAAACAAAGACATCGAGAAATGTATACAAAGAAAAAAGGGGGAGCTAAGAGACAACATCCGCATCATTCGCCTCAGACAAACTCGACTCGAACATCATGACCTCGATGTCGTTAGGAGAGCTCGATCTAGGAACAGCCTCGTCGGGCTCGACCACCGATGTGGGAGAATATTTAACCCACAACTGCTTGAAAAAATCCATATGATTCCTCGCATGACACGCTTCATCCTGAGCGTCCACGAGGTCTTGTATGAGCGACTTATTCTCTTTTTGCAGGCGTCCCTTGTCCTGCACAACAACGGCATGAGATTGAAAAAGCACTCAATTATCATCCTCTAAAAGATGAGTTTATAGTTTTAGTGGGAACAGTCAACCTCGGCTTGTAACTCTTCTCGGAGGGAAGAGTTCTCATCACGAAGCTGGTTGGCCGTCTGTTGAAGAGAATCACTCTCTACTTGAAGAAAACAATTCTCATCCCCTTGGTCTAGACAATTCCCACGCGAGAACCGATCTTCACGCTCCAAGATCTCGAACTGAGGTTCCAAAGTTTCAATCTTCAGAAAAAGTTTTCATACTCCTCCGTAAGTCACTGGTTACAGGTCCGAGTATCGTCTTGATAGTAATTCGAATTCGAAGGCCCTCCATGCTATCAATTGCTCTTTAGACTCTAAAATGTTTCGAGTTGTTTTAAGTTTCAAGTCTGCAAAAGATGCTTCGGATGCACTTCAACTCCATTGTGAAGGCCTCAATTGTCAAAACCATCTTTTAAAGGACGTTGTCACTCATAACTCCACAACTTTAACTCAATGAAATTCAAACTCTTTATTAAAATTTCTTAATTATAAAACTATTGATCCCTTGAGAATATTGTGAGTTCTGGGATTGGTCTATATGATAACGAGTGTCAATTCAAAAAACTATTTTGGTTATCTAGTATAGTGAATCTGAATTATTAGAGGGACTTTCATCTTTTTTTGGTTTGGCAAATGCCACCATAAATGCTGATCAGAATTCTTGATCAGGGATGTCATCACATCTCCACTTGCATCTATAAGCGCATTCGTGTTTGGGTCTTCAAATTTTGTGACTCTTACCTTAGAAGGATTTTCAAAGTCTGAACGTAATTGTAACGTAATTTATACCTCCTTATAATTTGATATTCTAGGGTCTTGATACTTTGATAGTGGTTTCTCTCATCATATGACAGGTGATAGAAACAATTTGAAGGATTTTATGTTCTTCAACGGAGAAAAAATGTCTTTTTGGGGGAGGAGTAAATGGTAAAATTATTAGTAAAGGCACCTTAAACATTGACAGGTTGCCTGGACTTAAGAATATTCTACTAGTTGATAGACTTATGGCAAACCTTATAAGTCAACTTTGTGTTAATGGGTTAATTGCCAGATTTGATAAACATACTTGTGAAGTCTTTGATGCTTCTAATATTTATGTTCTTGTAGAAATAAGATCGCCTGATAATTGTTATCAATTTGGTAAAAATCAAGTGTTTAATAATGCTAGTATTGATGAGCTTAATTTGTGGCATCAAAAACCTGGTCATTTCAATTTTAAAATGATGCACAATTTGTTAAAGTCTGATGTTACACATGGTTTGACAAAACTAAGTACTAGAATTAGTAGTGTATGTGGTCCATGTCAAAAGGGTAAACAAACTCGTATTATTCATCCTAAAAAACTGATACCACCACGACTCATTGTTTTGAAATTGTTCATATAGATATTATGGGTCCAATAAGTGTTGAGAGTATTGGTGGAATAATACTCTTTTGTTATTGTGGACGATTTCTCACGTTTTACTTGGATTTTCTTTTTATGAGAAAAACCTGACACCTTTGAGTCATTTTGTACATGGTACAAAAATATGTTTAATTGTACAACTTGAGAATTATTAGGGTTCGTTCTGATCATGATAGAGAATTTGAAAACATTTATTTTACTTCCTTTTTTGATAGAAAAAGCATCTCTCCTGAATTTTCAGTACCCAAAACCCCTCAACAAAATGAAATTGCTGAAAGAAAGATATAAATCTTCAAGAATTTGAATGAGTTATGTTAAGTTCTAAAAACCTTTCTAAATGCTTTTGGGATGAGGCTCTTCATACTGCATGTCATATTGTTAATCGTGTGTACTTAAGAAAGAGCACTATTTCAACTCCTTATGAGACTCTTTTAGGGAAGAAGCCTAACCTAAAGTATTTTCATGTGTTTATTGCATATGTCATATATTGAATGATATAGACACTCTTGATAAATTAGACTCCAAAAGCAACATGTGTTTGTTCATGGGATATTCTTGAAATAGCTTCAAGGAAAAAACTATGGTGGGGTTTGAACATAGCCCAGTTGTTCATCTTATTCATACTGATGTTCCCAAGTATTTGTGAAAGAAAAGGTGCGAGCTTATGGCGAGCTGATGTAAAAGGTAAGCTATTATAACGAGAACTGAGGAGAATGTACTGAATATATTTTTGGTAATTTCTTCATATATTACATCAATGAAATACACTGCTAGATTAGTTCGCACGCCTACCGTTTAGGTAGATAATTTGAGTATGATTGCTCTGTCATCGAATCATGTCCTTCATGCAAGAACCAAGCACATTGAACTTGATCTTCACTTTGTTAGAGACAAAATTCTTTCACGGAAGCTCAGAGTGCAACATGTTCTTTCTTCAAAGCAAATAGCTAATATTCTAACAAAACCTTTAAGAGATTAATTCTTCACCAATCTCAGAGACAGATTGAGAATCATGCCCAAGAGCTCATTCGGAGTGAGGGGCCGTGTTAAACGACAGTATATGTCACAGCGACCTGATGAATTCAGGTCACATGATCACAGACCGACTTGGAGACCTAATAAACTGAGGTCTCATGAATGGCAACCTAATAAGTTTAGGTTGCATGAATGGCGACCTGATAAGTTCAGGTCAAGTGAGTGCCGACCTGACAGGTCTTAGCACCAAAGGTCTACATGGAGCCCGCATCACGTCAGATGACATAAGCCCTAGATTAGTACAAGTCTAGTCTACTACAGATTTCAATAGTACTGTAGCAAAGCTAGCCACAGGATCATAGCTAGCCGTTGTCATATGTACTGTAGCATTTCTAACCACAGGATCTAGAGCAACCCTAGTCAACTTTGTAGCTATAAATACCAATTTTCAATTCCTTGAGAAGATATCCTATCCACGTCATCTCTGCAGTAGTGTTTGCTAAACTCCTGTACTCGCCTCAGTGCTTGACCTTGACACAAAACCCTGCTTCTTCGAACTCCATGATACAAGATTATTTCCAAGATAGACACATAAATCACTAATAGACTTCCTATCATCAAGGTCGGCAGTCCAATCAGATTCAGAAAAACTAGTCAAATTGAATTTTGGAACTTTCGTTATTCTCAGTCCATGATCAATGGTCCTTTCTAATATATCAGAATTCATTTTAGTGCTCTCTAGCTCGTGTTCAAGGGATTAGCCATGAATTGACTAACTTTGTTAACGCTGAAGGAAGTCTCAAGTCTCGTAATAGTGACATATTGTAGACCTCCGACCAGACTTCTGTAAAGAGTAGGATTTATGCCCGTGCTGCTCCCTTGAATCTGGAAGGGTTGTTGGAAGTAATCATTGGAGTGGGAACCAGTTTAGATGACAGCATATTAGCTCGCTTGAGAAGCTCTTTTATGTACTATCCTTGACTCAAATGCAATTGCTCCCTATGATCAGTATTTCATCTACATAGATGAGGAGATAAATTCTTGACCCATTCTTCAACCGGTAAAAAATAGAAGCATCAGTTGAACATGTGAATCCAAGACCTTGAAGTATTCCTTGAATCTTGCTAAAACATGCTCTAGAGCTCTGTTTAAGCCAATAAATAACCTTGGTGAGTCTGCAGACGAGCTGTTTGTCTTTATGTTGTTCAAAACCGGGAGGTTGTGTCATATAGATCACTTCCTGTATATCTATATGTAGGAAAGCATTATTAATATCAAGATTCTTAACATCCCATCCAAAAGAAATAGAAATGCTTAAGATTATCCTTATTGTTGTTGGCTTGAAAACTGGACTGAAGGTTTTAGAGAAATCAAAACCAGCTCGCTGAGGGAAACCTTGAGCAACCAATCTTGATTTGTGCCTAACAACTGATCCATCTGTGTTTCTCTTGGTCTTAAACACCCATCTACAACCAATTATATTTGTCCCCTCAGGTGCTGGAACTAAAGACCAAGTGCGATTTTTAGTTAGTGCATTGTATTCAGCCTGCATAGCCTGCTTCCAAACTCCAATCTTAAGAGATTGATGAGCATTTAATGGATTATCATCCTCATTGATGACTTCGGCAAAGAGTATTTTAGGTTTGTGAATACTAGCCTTAAACTTGGTCATCATGGGATGTAAATTTTGAGGTGGAGATGATGGACAAGGATAATTAGAAAGGGCTGACAATTGAACAACGAGGGGAATTGTAATGTTGGAGCTTTGAGGTGTGTTGGAGTGAGTATGGTGAGGCAATTGGTGGAAAAGAGGAGTTTGATAAGGTATTAGAACTGGAGAGGTGTGAACATTATTCAGAGGTGTTAATGGTGTGTCTGTTTGAGAAGATGGGATGGGAAAAGTATGATATTGGGTGGTGAGAGTATGGATGACAAAGGTGACAAGGTGAAGCGTGGGGAGTTAGCGACCTCTTTCAACCTGAATGGGAACTCATGCTCACCGAACACAATATTTCTGGAGATTATCACCTTCCCAGAAGGTAAAAAAACTTTGTATCCTTTGTACTGAGTGTTGTAACCAAGAAAGGTACATGGAACCGACCTGTATTGAAGTTTGTGGGAATTGTAGGGCCTGATATGGGGATAGTAGAGGCAACCAAACACTGAAAGAAAGTTGTAATCAGGTCACTAGTTGAAGAGACACTGAAAAAGGGTTTTATAAAGATTTGTTTTGCAGGGAATCCGGTTGATAATGTAAGCAGAGGTAGTGAAAGCATCATCCCAAAACCTAAGTGGTAGGTTTGAATGAGAAAGCAAAGATAGTACCATCTCCACAAGATGTGTATGTTTCCTTTCAGACACACCATTCTGTTCTGGTGTGTAGGGACAAGATATCCTATGATTTATACCATTATCTTGAGAATTTTTAGCAAGGGGTTTATATTTAGTTCCACCATCAGATTGAAAGTTTTTGATATTGCAATTTAATTGATTTTTAACAGGGTTTTTTAAAATGGACAAAGGCATTTGAAACTTCAGATTTGGACTTTAGGAGATAGATGTATATCTACTGAAATGAGCAATGAAGTTAACATAGTAAAGAAAACCATTTGAAGATTTGATGGGTGCTGGTCCCCAGAGGTCAGATCGAATGAGTTCAAAAGGTTGCGAGCTAGTAAATTGAGAGTTTGGAAGGGAAGCTTGTGACTTTTTGCTAACATACAAGAGGAACATAAGGATAAATTTTTATTACTGTTGTTATAAGGAATATTACAGCTTTTCAAGGCCTTATCTATTACATCTTGACTAGAGTGATCTAATATTGAATGCCATAGATAAAAAATAAGCCATTTATTCTGAAGACTGGAAATAAAGCTAGTTTGAGCAGGTCACATGATGAAAGGTGATGCAGATGGAGGTTGATAAGTGGCTGGATTGGTGGTGTGAAGGTTGAAATGATAGTCCATCTTTAACTGTCCCTTTGAGCAAGATGGCCTTGGTGGTTTGATCCTTAATGAGACAATAAGAAGGATGAAATTCAAAAAAGACATCATTATCAGAGGTAAGATTGGAGACACTTAACAAGTTTTTAGTGATTGAGGGAACATGAAGTAAATTCTTAAGAAAGAAGGTTCTAGAATTGAGAGGAGCTTTGAGAAAAGAGTTAACAATGTGATTGATGTTTACCCCAGCTCCATTTCCCATTTGGAGCCTGTTTCCTCCAGCATATTCAAAGGCGATGTTCAGATTTGAAAGGTCATTTGTTACATGCACTGTTTCTCCAGAATCAGGAAACCAGGGACTATCTGAGTCATAGTCTGTATGCGAGCTGATGCTTCCACCATTGCTAAGGTGTGCCATATTGAGCGAAAGATTTCTGACTAACTGCTGATTGGATTGATTGTTTTTGTAAGAGTTGTCATTTCTATACCAACACCTATTTCCTGTATGTCCATACACATAGCAGATCTGACAAATAACTCTGTCATCTCCATTTTATCGTCCTCCGTGACCTCTTTGATTTTTGCCTTTTCTTCTACCTCTGAAACTGTTCCTGCCACCTCCACGACCTCGCGAGCTTCCTATGCCTTGTTGATAATTACTATTGTTGACTCTTCCGGTATTATGTGTAGCCATATTAATAGAAGGCTGAGATCCTTCTGTATTGATATACGAAGCATTGTGGTTGTTGGTCTCTAATCTGGCTTCTTAGCTAAGCAAGAGGGCATGAAGTTCAGCAAGTGTGTAGTGTTGCGATCTGGATGTAACGTTAACCATTACTGAGTCATATTCACTTTCTAATCCAGCTAAAATGTGCAAGATATGATCTTTTTCAGAGATCTTGTTCCTTGCAAAAGTAAAACCATCACAGAATGACTTTATCTTTCCCAAATACTCTTTCATGGACAAGGCATTCTTCCTCAAGGACTGTAACATTATCCTATACTGCATTATTTTGTCCTGAGACTGCGTAGCAAAGTTTTTCTCAAGAGCAGACCATATTTCTTAATATATATTGAAACCAACAGTTAAAATAAGAATACTCTCACTTAAAGAGGACAGGATCCATGAGGCTAAAATCTGACTTGCCTTTCCCACGTAGAAAAGAGGGAGTTTGCTTGATTTTCTCCTTCGTCAGTTATAAACTGTTGTGGAGCTGTCGATCCTTTTTTAATGAATGCTTCAAAACCATATCCCTTGATGGTGGTCAAGGCTTGTTGTCTCCATGTCAAGTAATTATTTCCATCTAATTTGGTTGAAATGAGTTGACTTTGAGGATAAACGATTGGAGGTAGAGGTGAGGAGGTTTGGGTTAAGGAGGAAGAGATGTTATGAGATATTATGAAAAGGAGAAACAGAGTCAGGCCCTCAAACCCGCTCTGATACCATGAAAGAAAAGGTGCGAGCTCACGGCGAGCTGAAGTAAAAGGTAAGTTATTATAAAGTGAACCGAGGAGAATGTACTGAATATATTTTTGGTAATTTATTCATATATTACATCAATGAAATATACTACTATTTATAGCTACATAACTGACTAGGTGAATCGAACTCTAAATTTTGAATCGAACTTTTTCGCGTTAAAAATAATGAAAAGCTCGTCTGCAAGAGAACGGAGCTATTGTAGGCGATAAGTTGACTCGAGTCGAATCACAAGGAAGACTAATCGGAAACTATTTCGGTGTTCGATTTTACGTACGTAGAAACAAAAATAAAAACTAGACTAGACTAAATTAAACACGCGATCAAATTGAGTTTGAGGTGTTCTAACATCTACGAGCAATAAAATAAAAAGCTTTTAAAAACAATTAATAAAAGTGAGGGTCTAGTGCGCCGGAATTGTCTCCACGATCGGGGTTGTCAATCCCGATGGCTCTAAACGACCATAGGCACACTAGACCGATAAACTTAGCCAACAAGCATCATCATATTCAAAAGCATCACCAAAAGCATGAACATGATCGAATAATAAAAACGAGCCTCAAGCATAAACAAAATCCGACGAAGCAATTAATCATCTAAACAACTAATCTAACATACTATAACGAGAAATCACCATTAAACTACTACAGCAAATGGAAATAATCTACAAACGATATTAACGGTAAAATAACGAAGAACTTCATTAACAAGTCGAAATCTAAAAACCGAAGAACTACATTAACATTAACCAAAGCTAAAACATAAATCAATTACAACTAAATTCAGAAAACTTATGAACCAGAAAAGCGATGATATCCCAACGATCTTCAGCGTCAAGAACGGTCTTGATCTTCGGACGGCGTAGAAATCGACGAAACTACGAACTATAAAATCTAATCTTGCTTGAATTGAAGGGTGGCATGAACCGAGGGCTCTCGACATTATCTGGACCTATCCCCCTCGTCTCAGCCCCGTTTTCCTCGTTTTGAGCTGAGATATTAACATTAAACAAAATTAGATTATTTCATACAAAATAAAGTAAAAACACATTGAACACCA
This sequence comes from Phtheirospermum japonicum, assembly GCA_014905375.1. Taxonomy (NCBI): domain Eukaryota; kingdom Viridiplantae; phylum Streptophyta; class Magnoliopsida; order Lamiales; family Orobanchaceae; genus Phtheirospermum; species Phtheirospermum japonicum. The sequence continues at coordinate 454,452 of BMAC01000171.1, forward strand.
TAAGAAACGAAAAACATAAAAAAAGGAAGAAAAACGATAAAAAGATAAACTTAAAACACATAAAAGCACACAACACGATGCAAAAACACACGAAAATCACATACAAATATGTACAAATCACTAGGGTTGCCCTAAATCCTGTGGTCAGAAATGCTACAATACATATGGCAACGACTAGCTATGATCCTATGGCTAGCTTTGCTACAAAACTATTGATAGCTGTAACAGACTGGACTTGTACTAATATAGGACTTATGTCATCCGACGTGATGCGTGCTTCATGCAGACCTTTGGTACTAACACCTGTCAGGTCGGCACTCATTGGACCTGAACCTATCAGGTCGACATTCATGCAACCTGAACTTATTAGGTCGCCATTCATGAGACCTCAGTTTATTTTCGCTAAATCGATTTGTGATCATGCGACCTGAATTCATCAGGTCGCTATGACTTATATTGTCGTTTAAGAATTTTAGTTTCAATATTGTTGATGGAAGTTTTGTGTCAGCAACGGAAAGTTATTATTTTATCATTGTTTTTTACGTCTTTTGACTACATGTTTTCTTCAAGTCCTCTTTATTATTATTTTTTTAAAATTATGATTCGGTAAACAAACATTAGTTATTAACTCTGGAATTTGTGGTAAATATAATGTAACAGATTCACAAGGTGCCTGCAATTGACATGGATGCCCTAATATCACCTTTCATAGGCATCTTTGAAAAGTGACGTGCCTGAAAATTCTTCATTTTTGTGAAAGAGTACAAGGAAACTGATCCTAAAATGCATGAAGTAATGGATTTGACTAGAGTTAAGACTAGGGAGCTCATTGCGTATGCCCCCTTTACCATTCTTTCCTTTTTCTTTTGCGCCCTCCTAATATATTTCAGATGGTCTATAATTTATAGTCTCAGCTTCAAACTTGGTCTGCTATTTTTTATTGGCGTTAAGTGCAAAATATACAGTCGAATACAAATAACTCCAAATATCTTTAGAAATTACAAGTATTCCTTGATATTTGTTTCTATTTTAAAAATTATCTCATTAAGAAAATGCAAACCTCAAGGATATGTTTGTAATACCTTAAGGGGGCATATGTAGTTTTTAAAGATAATTGGATTTTTTTATGTGAATTGGTGAACTCACATGGGTAGTTTTTGTAATTATCCTTTATTTTTTGTTTACCTATTTTTAAACAATTGAACTAGGCTTGATTCTACAATTTTGAACTCTGTAGAATGTACGGTTTCGATGGCAAAACTGTGTCACACATTAGCTCTCCACAGAGATGATAGTTACTTGGATGAACAATGGATATAAAAAGGATAAAGGTAAATATTAATTATACCTTCCAAAATCAAGTGTTGGTTTACATTCTTGATTTTTGAGTTTAGACTCCTAAATGCTCTTCTTTCTTTTTGTTGGTAGATTTACGCATAGTCCTTGGCACGTTATGCTAGAGGATCACCTTATATTTACCCTTTGTGTGACATTGGAGAGCTTCCCCATGCTACTTATTTTTATCATTATATTTGTATCTGCCTTCTTATTATATGCTTGATTGATTATTTTATACTCTCATGTTATCATTGAAATAATATTTCTATTCATTTGACTAGGCATCTTGCTTGAAATCAAAAAAGCAACAAAGCATAAGAGAAAGCAGACATTTTCTTATTATCAAAAGTTTAATACACATTTTTCCATTCTAGGAAGATGACAACTTCCTTAAATAAGGCTGTAGATCATTAACAAGCTCGTAGACCTAGACACGTGTATGACTACAAAAGGTTACACTAAAACCTATTAACGGATGGTTAAATATGAGCTAAAGGACAAAGTGGCTTCTCCTAACACCGTTTGACAGCTACTCCATGAGCTAAAGGACAAAGTGGCTAGCTGTATAATTCTGCTGAGCGTGGGATGATCATCTGTCAATGCATGGACATGCATGGCTATATATTTCAACAGCATCCCTCAATCCGAGCCTCGAGAAGGAAAAACATTGAGTTTGAACCTGGACCAGATGAAGGATTGATCTGGTAGGGGGTTGGTTAATACATCTGTAATCTGATCCACAGAGGGAACATGTTGGACCCTGAACACCCCTTTATTTACTTTATCTCTCACAAAGTATAAATCCAATTCAATATGTTTGGCCTTTGAATGAAAAATTGGATTGGCTGCAAGGGCTTCAGCACTAATGTTGTCTGTCCATATAACAGGTGTTATTTCAATGGAAACTGTAGTTCTTTGAGGAGATAGGTGATCTAAATGATATCAGTGGACCAATGAGCTAAGCTTCTAAACTCAGCTTTTGTACTTGATCTAGAAACGGATTGCTACTTCATTAAACACCAAGTCACAAGGTTATTTCCTAGATAAACACAAAAACCAGACACTAACTTCTTGTCATCCATGTCTGTGGCCCAATCTGAATTAGAATAAGCAATGATATCCAGCTGAGTAGACTTTGAAAAAGTGAGTCCATATGTGAGAGTGCCTGCAAGATATCTCATTACTCTTTTCAATGCTTTCCAACGAGGTTCAAGAGGATCTTGCATGTACTGGCTTAACTTATTCACACTGAATGTGATTTCAGGTCTTGTTATGGTGATGTATTGTAAAGCTCCAATTATTCTCCTGTAGTTAGTGGCATTCACATTGTTTCTACCAATGTACTTTGAGAACCGAACCTTGGATTCCATAGGTGTATCTATCCCTTTGGCATTTACCATACCAAATTTCTGCAACAGACTTTTGACAAATTGACTTTGAGACATATGCAATTAGTTCAGATCATTGTGTTTGACCTCAATTCACAAGAAGTGATGCAAGGCTCCTAAATCCTTAAGAGCAAATTTCTGTTTTAATCCATGGATCAGATAGTTGATTTCTGTGTCAGCATTCCCTGTAACTATGATGTCATCCACATGCACTAGAACAAGAATAACTCTGACCCTTGATTTTGAAGAACAAGGAGGGATCAGCTTTTGATCCTTGGAATTGTAAGTTGAGAAGTTCCTGCCTGAGCTTACAGTACTAGGCTCTTAGAGCCTGTTTCACCTATAGATAGCTTTTCTGAGTTTGCAGACAAAAGTAGGGTTATCTTGACTTTCAAAACCTGATGGTTGTTGCATATAGATATCCTGCTCCAAATCTACATTGAGAAATGCATTATTAACATCTAACTGCCTTATGTCCAGTTTAAACTTACAGCAAGAGTTAGAACAATCTTGTTAGTGATTGGCTTGATAACAGGGCTAAAAGATTCTTGATAATCAATTCTAGGATTCTGAGTGTAGCCCTTAGCCACTAACCTGGCTTTATATCTAGCAAGAGAACCATCAAAGTTTCTTTTGATCTTATAAATCCATTTACACCCTATGATGAGCTTATTTGAAGGTTCAGGCACCAATATCCAGGTTTTATTTTCCACGAGTGAAGAATATTCAGCTTGCATAGCCTCCCTCCAGTTTTCAGTTGAAAGGCCTCTTTTTCTGAGGATGGTTCAATTTTTGTGCTGTCAGAAATAAGGGTTTTAGGTTTAAAGATCCCTGCTCTAGACCTTGTTACCATGTGATGTTTTTGTATAGGAGAGGGAGTGGAGGAGTTTCTGTTGTTATCAATTTGGAGATCAACAACAAGAGGAATGGTGCTTGCACTGGTTAGTGGAGAACTAGTTTTAGAGGAATGATGAGTTGATGAAAAGTTATCTTGAGATGGTGAATTTTGATTTGTAGTGTGTGGCACAGTATGTTTTTAGACAATGATTAGAGGTGGAGTAGGTAGATTGGAGGTCTCAGAGATTGTAGGGTGAGTTTTTGTTGAGGATTTGTTGAGATGAGGAAAAATAGTTTCTTTAAAGAGAATGTGTCTAGTGATGATCATTTTTCCTGAGGGTAAGAGAGCTTTTTAGCCTTTGTAGTTATCACAATATCCAATGAAGGTAGAAGGTAAGGATCTGAACCGAAGCTTATGTTTATTAAGTGGTCTGATGTTGGGATAACACAGACAACCAAACACCTTGAGCTGATTGTAATCTGGTGGTGAGGTAAACAAGCACTGATAGGGAGATTTGTCTTTCAGCACTTTAGTAGGTAGCATATTGATCAGATACACAGCTGTTCTGAAGGCATCAATGTAATAATAGTGTGGTACACCTGACTGAGCTAAGAGATCTAAGGCCATTTCAACAATATGTCTATGCTTCCTTTTAGCAAGTCCATTCTGTTGTGGTGTATATAGACAAGAAACTCTGCGTTTGATCCCTTGTTCTTGTAGGAAGGGAGTGACGGTCAGGAATTCAGTCCCTCTATCACTCTGAAGGATCTTGATCTTAGTTTTGAAATGATTTTCCACTAGCTTGCTGAACTAAATGAAAGGAGAAAGAGCCTCACCTTTTGTTTTCAAAATATAAATCCAAGTGTATCTTGTATACTAATCAACAAATCTAATGTAATATCTATGATGAGAGTAGGTATTCACAGGAGATAGTCCCCAATGATCACTATGAACAAGCTCAAAAGCATGAGTATAAGTAGTATGAGATTCAGGAAAAGATAGCTTGTGTATCTTGGATTTGCAGCAGGCATCACACAAAGGTAGTTTATTATTATCATCAAAAGATAAATTACAGTGCTTAAGAACATTACCAACAACCTAAGTAGCAGGGTGTCCTAATCTCTGATGCCAAACATACATGTTTGGTCTTTTTTGAAAAATAAATACATTAACTGAAGGTTGATTCACCGTCCACTAAACATACATGTATAGCCCGATCCACCATGGAATCTGAGTTTATCGCTTTGGACAAAGAAGGTGAAGAAGCAGAATGGCTTCATAACTTTTTGGAAGATATTCCATGTTGGGAGAAACCCGTGCCGCCGGTTATGCTTCACTGTGATAGTCAAGCTGCTATTGGAAGGGCAAGAAGTGGTTTGTATAACGGTAAGTCTTGACATATTCGTCGGAGACATAACACCGTAAGATATCTTTTATCGAGTGGGATTATCTCAGTTGACTACGTAAGGTCGATAGATAATCTAGCGAATCCATTCACTAATAACATAACTCGAGATCAGATGTATAAGTTGCTTGAAGGAATGGGAGTGGAATCCACATCTTAAAGATGATTGTAGTGGAAACCCAACCATGATGAGTGGAGATCCCAAAAACTTGGTTCAATGGGAAAACTAAACTATAAAATTCTGGGTAAGTAAAACTCTACGACCCTATTCCTTAATGGCAAAAGTAGAGTTTTTAATCTGTCATGTGGTGAGGATAAATCTCTGATTTTTAATGATTCTTGTGCAGGTCTTTGACTTGAGTACGACAGAATACTCGTTTAAGAATCACCTATGTAAGCGAGAAGTGAGGGCCGCTTCTACTGAATGCTTATAAATCCAAAGAAGTTGTCCATGGCCAGAAACGGACACAAATATGAGAACGGAAGAATTCTGAGACCTTAGTGGGTTGGTACTATTATCTAGTATACACAAAGGGGAATAGTTCAAGAATTATGTTTACTAATCCATCGGTATGCTCGGTAGTATTAACTAAGGAGGGTTCAAGGCCACAAGCCACTTATCCCTATTCTATATTTTCTCTTAAGGACTGAGCTACGTATTTGCATACATTATTTTATTTTTGGATTTTCTCACTCATGGGGGGGATTGTTGTTAAATTGTATTTATTCTAATTACTGGTGCAACAAAAATTCATTGTAATGAATTTTATAGGCTCGATCTACGTGTTGTGTAGATAATCATAGCATTTTGTATTTCTCAAATCCATTTATTGGCGAGTGAGAAATAATACTTTGAAGTTGAACGGTTGCTTTTAGTACTTTATTGTGTATCCCACATTGAAAGTTAATCAATGTGGAAGGGAGTTTAAAAATGATTACATTTCATTAGTGGACATAAAGTGGGTCAGTAGGTGTTGTGGACTTTGTGTGAACAAAGCTCATGCGGGCTCTTGGACTTGGGTTCGCCAATCCACCTTCGGCGAAGCCAATGGCGGATCCGAGCCCGGTCCCGGACCTTGGACCTTAGTCCTGGGCCCTGGGCATAGGCCTGGGTCTTGGGTCTTGGGTCTTGGGTCTTGGGCAATTGGTCCGAATTGGCTGGTCCAATTGTGGTGGTCCGTTGGGGTGGTCCCGTTCAACCCTTGCTAACTTTTTAGCCACGTGCGATTTTTAGCCCCTGAACTATCTGTGTACATTTTCAAACGTACACTCCTGATACTCTTCACCGTTCAGGTCAAACTTCATGCTACTTAATGCATGCATGGACGTTACTTTGACCATTCTCCTGGCTGCGTTTGTATGTACACGCTGAACCTGTCCAGGTTCATGCTGTCAGGTGCTAGGTACGTTTGAACGTCTTAATGATGCCTTTAAGGACATCATTAAGCTGGCTGCTGCTGGAACCCCTATAAAAGGGTGAGAAGTCCCTACATTTCTACATACGAAAAATCACCTGAAAACATAAGAACTCTCAGCATTCAGCAAGCATATCATTCTGCATTTTCTTTCTTACGTAGTTCAGTCCAACTTTTCCCAGTTCGCCGGAGCTCTGGTATTAACGGTGCTATTATACCAGAGACGTTAGTCTTTTTATCTTTGGGGACGAATTGCCTAAATCGAAGAGCACTACCGGGGCAATTTCGTCTTGCGGATAGAGTTCTACTCGACTCGAATTTTCTTATACTTTCAATTTTATTCTTTCCATTTTTTAGTGATATATTTACAATCCCTATTTGTGATCATTGTATTTCTAACATTAAATTTAACATGAAATTATTCTCTGTTTCATGCAAAATAAGTTTTATATATATATATATATATATATATATATATATACACACACACACACTAGTTTAACACCCACATATTATGCGGGATTTAAAAAATATTAATAATTTTAAAAATACTAAAAGAATAATATCGAAAATGGTACATACAAATCATGAAATTATTTATTCTATTTACTGAAAGGTTATTTTTCACAATAAATCATTATTACACAAATCAGAATATTATTTGTTCCAATTACAGTAAGACTGGTTTTCACAATAAAGAAATTTCAAGTTTTTTTTTATAGTGTGTCACGAAATTAGTTGTAAAGTATATCAAAATACCCTAAACTTGACAGGGAAATCCGTAGAAAATTGAATTTGAAATATATAAAATATACAACACCCGTGTGTCACGTGTGAATATGTAATATAAAAAATTAAAATTTATAAGGTACTGATAATTCTATTAAAAAAATATCGTACATCTAACTTATAATATATGTAATTTTATTATTATTATTATTTGTATCTTTTTTTTTTATCTGCGCAAGACACAAATTCTTTGTGTGTGTGTGTGTGTGTGTGTGTGTGTATATATATATAATGTGTGTATCAATGAATTATATTGGGATTAGATAAAGTGATTTAGAATATATATTTATTTTCCTAGGTGTAAAAATTTATTTTATTATTTATTTTATCTTTTTCTTTCTTTTTTGACATAATAATATTTTTTGTATATATTTTAATATTATTTTCAATTCATTATATTAGAATTAGATAAAGAAATTTAAGTATATACTTTATATATTTATTTCCTGTTATGTAATAATTTTATATAAATCGTAGTTTTTGAAAACAAAATTTAAGATTCTAATAAAATTATTTCAACTTTTATTATAAATAAAAATTAATTCAACTTATACTTATATTTTTATATTAGAAGAATAAAAGTAAGATATTGAATTAGTCAAAATCTGTTAAAGAAAACATTAAAGAGTGGGTCTCCTGTGTGACATCCACACGAATCTCTTTTCATGTGACGGAGCCATGACCCTACCCATACCCGCATAGAAAATATAAATATAAATTCTACACAGAAAAATCACAAAACCTCCTCCCCCTCTTTCTCCCCTCTTTCGGCCGCCTGCCCTCACTCCACCGTACATCAAAGGCATCAAGCGGCGATCCTGGGAAACTTCGCCACAAAAATTAGGGATTTTATCTTCTTTTCCATCTGTTCTAGGGTTTGTTATTTTAAATTCAATTCTCTTCAAAGTTTCAATTCTTATTGTTTCCCTAAGAACTAGTTCTCCTCCCGATTCAAATACACCGTCTTCGAAAACGAGCTCAAATGGTACTCCAACGAGCAATCCCGGGGCTTCGAGGACTACTCTGCCTCCGACGCCCTACTCCGATTCGCCCAATCCCGGGGCATTGCGGTCCGCGGCCACAACGTCTTCTGGGACGACCCGAGTTACCAGCCCGATTGGGTCTCTAGACTTTCGACCGGCGACTTGTGGGCAGCAGCGAACAAGCGCATGTACTCGGTGATGAGTAGATACAGAGGGCAGTTGTTCCACTGGGACGTTGTGAATGAGAATTTGCATTTCAATTTCTTTGAGAGACGGCTCGGTTATACGTTCTGGTTAATTTTTTGTTTTTAACTTGTGGAATATTCATCGTCCCCTAAATATGTATGTGTTCCACTTTGACATTGTTGTTTTGAAATCTATAGTACGAGAATTGATGATGTTTTCTTGTTCTATCTCACTGTGTGTGTGGCCTTTTTTGATTACAATCCCATGTTACTAGTTGGATTTTGTCTGTTAGTGTTGAGTAGTCCTTTTGATGGTGGAACCCTAATAAAAGCCCATGAGGCCAAGAAAACCAGCCGTAGCCATCATGGATTTAGTTCCAAGGGGAACACTTCCAAGGGAATCATACATTTCRTACTTTTCTATGCTGCCCTCACACTACCTTATTACTATTATTAATTACTTCTCCTTTTACAACATACTATACTGTATATTGTGCCCATTTATCTCTTTTGGACATTGATTAGCACATACGATTTTGTGCACATGTTATAACATATKACCTACTTACTWACTTAGCGAGATTTGGAGGTTCGGAATCTAAATTAACTCGGTGATTGATCACTTTTGGCTCAAAACATGTCACTTTTATACTCAAAAGTGTCACTTTTACGTTAATGTAAATGTGATATTTTTTAGTATAAAAGTGACACGTTTTAGTGTAAAAGTGACACGTTTTACTGCAACTTTGACATTATTATATTTCAAGTTAAATAACTGATTTTAATATAATGTGTAAAAGTGACACATTT
>BMAC01000171.1:483641-499979 GCA_014905375.1 Phtheirospermum japonicum
ATTCCGGCAACAAGTATTTAGTATCAAGTTTCTTGATATTTAGTTTTCATATATTACTTTATATTTTGTATTGTACGTGAAGTGAAAGTAATATAGTTTTTGGGTTTGTACACCCAAGTTCACAAGTATTTACTTGTGAACTGAATTTGTTAAATCATGTTCTTATAATTTATTCCGCTGCATATATTTTCTTTACTCTGGTCGATGTTGTTAATTAATGTTGGTAACATTGATTAACAACATCGTGAATTTGAGAATTATTCTTATATCCATAGACCTTCTATTTTTACAAAGAAATTAAACTAGTAAAGTAAAGGAAGTTGAAAACTTACTAATTAACGTAGAAAAGTAACATCGTTCCAACGAGAAATTAAACTAAGATCCACTAATTAATTAATCTAAGATCTACTAAACTAAGAAACTATCTAAGATCTACTAAAATTAAGAAACTGGAGTTTGAAACGGAGAGGTAGAAGAAAGACAACAAAGAACACTCTTGGTTTGTCAATCCAAGAGGCCCGAGAAGAAAGAAAGGGAAAGATACCAGGTGGTAGCCATATCTCTGCTGTTGGGCGCCTCTCCTTTTAAAGGCATGGAAGTGGGCCTGCTCGTTTTATGGGTCGAGAGTTCTAAAATCCCGAAATTGTGCTGACACTGGGTATCCCAGTGTCGATAACAGACTAAGTGTTAGACAGACTCAGTGTTAGCTATAACGCATCAAATCGAGGCTCAATCTTGTTAAAACTCCACTCGCAAGCCCACACTCGTCCTTCTGAAGGCCAAAATATTTTGAAATCCCCGAAATAAACATCATCAAATCAAATATTGAAGTATCATAGATCAAAACACGGTAAAATAAGCCGGAGATACATAAATATGAAAATATGCTCAATCTATCCAACCTATATCGAAATTAATAGCAAATATAACTAGAATACTACCTAAAATATATATAAAAATCAAGATAAATACATACAATTCATATACTTTCAATTTTAATTTAGGTTTGATGTTTATTGGCTTACGAGTATATGTTCAGATGTGTATAGATATGGATCAATGTTAACTCATTTCGAATATGTTTGTTCTATTTTCAGTGTCTTCTTCAACCGTCTTCTTCAACCGCATGTAAAGCCATGAACAAAGTGAATCAGAACTTGGTCGGTGCTGCATTGATGATTCTTACAACAATGAAAACCCAGATCTGGAGATGGTTAGTTTTTCAATTCCCAGACCTGTAGGATTAATGCTTCAGATTTGTATATCTTTTTTTTTTTAATTCATAAATTTTTTTATTGTGCAAATAAAATGATTACGAACATTTGAGATGCAAATAAATTAAGCCTTTTAAAATTAGGATGTGATATGCAACTTTTNTATTTGATAATTTATTAACAACAGTCAAAGTTCAAAGATGAGAAGCCTATATCAGTGTGGTGTTGAAATGGTGAATATAGATTCTTGGTCTGTTCAGACCTGTAAGAATACTTCGATAAACTAACTTGATATGATGTATACTTTGATGGATTTGTGAGAAATGTTCCTTTTATTAACAATCGACTAGATAAATTTTCAAATCTAAAATCGATTTTAACACTTGCCTTTTTTATATTTGTATAACTACTTCAGATCTGCCTTTTTGTCCGGATAAATAAACCTGATTAAGATCTAATTTTTTCAAAATTATTTTTCTTATGTATAATTGTTTCAGATCTGTCTTTTCATCAGGATAATAAATTTATATTAGATTTAATTTTTCCAAAAATAATTTCATTTTCAAAAATATATATTTAAAGTCTCAGATGTGCATTTATTTTTATTTATAATGTAATTTACAAGTATCTGATTTATATATAATGGTTTGATTTACAACATGTAAGGATTTGCTTTTGTTTGTGAATATATATTTGATTCATAAATTTTGAACATCGAGGAAGTGAACTCCACTTTTGTGCTTGATAGTTTTACGAGTTTTATATTTTGAATAGGTAGACTTTCTATTCGATTCTTAGACATTTTTTTATTATTTTTTTTTCTTAAATTTTGAGTCATTTTATAAAATGTAGATTAAAAGTCTTCCAATGCGAGAGGATTTTTACAAAATTATCTGGAGACGTCAAAGGATGGTAATTCACTTTCTAGAATTCGCAAACTATTGAGTTTTAAAGGTGTTTTACAATTCTATAATGTTTTGTTTGATTTGAGTATCCAAGCTAGTTCATATTTTAATTCATCTTAATTACTAATTTCATAATAGTTTTTTTTCTTATTTTTTTAATAGTTTTCCTCACTTTTTGATTTATTAATGAGTTTTATAAGTTTTCTCTTATTTACATCAATGATAAAGGGGGAGAAGAAAAGAAGCAAAACCGTATTTTCAGGAAGATGTTTTTAATCTAGATGTTAATATTTTTGTAAAACGACTATAATTTCTCGAAGTCCAAAACTTGAATCCTTCAATTTCTGTTCATATTATATTTTTGTTTTGAATACGATTGTTGCTGATTTCTTCTTCTTATTATTATTATTATCTTTTATGTACACATTTACCTCTTTTATATTTTGGTACACATTTACACATTTACCTCTTTTATATTTTGGTTATGAATATGCCCTGTCAACTGATCATAAGTTTATTTTTAGATCACTGTAGAATCAGAGTTTACTATCAGGGTTGGGACCCTAAAGTAATAAAACTTACATAAGGTTGAAAATATGCATTGACATCAATATAATATAAGTTACGCTTCTCCATGCAAGAGTAAGAACTTTTTTAATTATTGGATTGAGTGAATAATTTGTAACAATATTTTTATTTTGTAAACTAGATATCAAACTTACACCAAATTACTAATATGATATTTGGTTATGCTAAACTGCATAACCATTTCATTTTTTGGTAAATATGTACTAAAATTGTTCAATAAACGATTTACCTAGTCTTCATCACTTTTTTTTCTCTATTATCATTTTTATTTATTTTTTCATTTTTTTTTGGCATTTTTTAACATTTCAGTTTCTTGAAAAAAAATATTATTCAAATACTCTTGCTGTTTTTATTATTCATTTCTTTGTGTAGGTAACTAGTATTTCGAGGATAAAGAGCATTTTCGAGTCCAGTTTTTGGGTTTAATTAAATAAATATTATAAATTTAATTCAGAATTAAAAAAATAAATTAGTTTGAAAAAGTTTTAAAAAAATCTGGCGGGACACTGATGGCAAAAGTGTCCCGCCCTTCGGTACGCTATTCACAAAAGCGTCCCGAACCTTATTTTTCTCCCCCAATGTTTTTGAGGCCAAAATGAAATAAAAGAAAATTTTGGGTCGGGACGCTTTTGGCATCAGCGTTCCGGTAGAAATTGCAAAAAAAAAAAAATAAAAAAAATTCGGGGTCGGGATGCTTTTGGCATTAGCGTCCCGGGCAGAAATGCAAAAGAATCAAAAATCTGTATATAATAAATGGGGTTTTGACGGTCAATACTGAAGAATCAAGAATCTGTATATAATAAACCTCCCATGTTTTCTCAATCTAAAGTACCAATTTTAGGTCCTTTATCTGATTAATCACTTCTACTTCCCCATGTTACATCGACCACGATTACTTTATCTGATCATCTCCATTTTTTTTCTTAACCTAAACATGTGTATTTATATGGTTCGTTTTTTTTTTAAATATTTATCAAAAGACTTATGGTTCATTTTATTTGTAGAATATTCATCAAAATATGGTTCTTTGTTTTTTTAAATATTTATCAAACTTATTTGTTGTTTCATTTTTTTTTTTAGAATATTCATCAAAATATGGTTCCTTTTTTTTAGAAAAATATGGTTCATTTATTTTTTTAGAATATTCATCAAAAATACTTATAAATTAAATGAATTTGTAGTTGATATATTATTTTTATTTACACTGTGCTTAAAATTTTTTATCTTAGTTTATCTCAAACAATATTTTTTTTATTATTATTTTTGGCTCCATTGAAAAATTTGAATATTGGATGAAATTAATATATAGTTGGCTCCAAATTTAAAATTTGGGAAGAATGTTTGCTCCAAATTTAAAATTTTGTTAAAGATGAAAAGTTAAAAAATATTTTATGAGTGAGAGAGGGAAGAAACGGAAAAATTTGTGAGGTGAGAGGAGAGAGAATCGCAATATTAATATGGACAAATTGCCGACCCCGAATTTTTTTTTATTTGCAATTTCTACCGGGACGCTGATGCCAAAAGCGTCCCGACCCAAAAATTATTTTTTTTTTCATTTTGGCCCCAAAAATTTTGGGGGAGAAAAATAAGGTTCGGGACGCTTTTGTGAATAGCGTCCCGAAGGGCGGGACGCTTTTGTCATCAGCGTCCCGCCAGATTTTTTAAAAACTTTTTCAAACTAATTTATTTTTTTAATTCTGAATTAAATTTATATTATTTATTTAATTGAATCCAGTTTTTGTAGTATTAGATCTATTATATTGTTCTAATATCTAATATCTAATTTTAATTGTTTTATGTTTTATATATTCCATTTTATTGCTTTGTATTCAATTTACGATATTATTTTGTTGTTCAATACTACAAAGTTAGAAAAAACTGTCTAATTTAAATATTGAAAAACCTTTAGAGTGAATGCAGTTACACTCCAAACAGACCAAGTATGTTATAGAAAATGAACATCAATAGTCAAGAAGTCAAAATCACTCAAGTACTTTCCTTACTACAGTTGGGAGCTCTGTGTTCTTGCACTAAACACTAACAATTATTTTTTTATACTGGAATAATGGTTTTCACATGAAACTCTTGATCATTTTACAAAACACAATGTTCAAATCAATAAGGCCAAAAGTTCAAAATATAAAACAAAGACTTAATAAACATTTAACATCAGTTGACCTGCTTGATTTGATCAGTATAACTTGGACCAATTTACAGATATATGAAAATCACCCATTTTTCACATAGTAACTCCACCCTATGAAGAGACTGGCAAATTATTATTCACAAAAATAAAAACAAAGTAGAAGGGATGAAGAACTTTCAAATACCCTGAAGTTACTAAAGCAAAAAAGAGATAAAGAACAATTATCCAATAACAAAGTATATAATTCAGAAATATAACATTTACTAAGAAATTCAGAAACAAACTCGAACATCACATATTTTGAAAATATTAATTCATGTATAAAAATAAAAAGAAATTCTGGGTACTAATGTCAGTTGTGATTTGTCGCTTCGTAACAATCTTGCTCGCACTAAGTTAAACAATAATGCCTCAAAGGTCAAAGCTGTAAATTCCATGTCATAAGCATTAATGCCTGCATATCAAGTTATCAACAATTGGGAGTTTAAATTGTGCAATGAAATAAGTTTCTCAACAAAGTGAAATGATTAGTTTAATGAAGCATGCATTTTAATACTCTTATGCAACTAAAACAAACCTGGTGTGAGATTATTTGAAACTTGATACTATTAAACTCATTCAAATATTTGGGAAATACAGTACTTCAATTTGGATCATAATAGCGGAGGAAATTAAGGCAATATGACCAAAATAAAAGGACTATTTTCAGGGAGAATGAGATTAGTTAAATAGTTAAACTACAAAAATGTAAAGATACCACAACTTCTGTATGCTGAGTAACCATCCTCCAATGAATACTTTTCACTTACATATAAAAAGGATCATTGTGATTCCAAATAAGTTCTATCCGAATTGATAAGCTAATCATCGTCTTTAGCGTTGTTTCTTCATCATCTTCTTCAACCGTTAATTCTATTTCTATTAAAACTTATAAAAATCTAACATAGACAAAAAATAAGAAATTTAACGATCAACCGTTATGATTGTTTGAATATGTTTACATGTCCCAATTTTTAAAAAAAAAAAAACTACAAATGGAATAACAGAAGAAATGTAAATTGTAAAAATAGCCCACAAGTTAAGTTTAATTACAAAAAACTCCAATTATAATGCAAAATTGACTACCCACTAAACTCATGTTGTTTTCTAAATTTGATGTATATGAAGGAAATATTGATATCTATTAATACCTTGAAAAATACTTAAACCATACTAAGAACAATAAAAATATAAATGATGAAATGCACTACTCGAAATACTGAGAAAAATAAATTTTTGGCTTCTAAGAATAATACCAAACATGATAGACTAAATGCATAATAGGAAAAAGATACAATTGCTAACTTGGATAGTGAATGATCAAGAATTTCAAATAAAAGTGATAAAAACATAGTAAAATGGGCTACGCAAACACAAATGATAAACACTATAAGCAATAAGTAATTCAAGTATATATATAAAAAAAAGTAATGCGAGTATATACTCTCATCAGGATATATGATAATACTGAGAGCAATTTCACACTCACAAATAATAATAATAATAATAATAATAATAATAATAATAATAATAATAATAATAATAATAATCTAGTTGTAAACCCGCGTATACGCGGGGATTAATAAATAATGGATGAAAATGAAGAAATTATCAGAAGTAAATAAATTGGTTTGATATGGTTAAATATTCATACTAAAAAATAGAATATTATTAATTTTTACGCAGGCATTTATAAGAAATACATACAAACAAAAAATAAAATAAAATTAGTTTGATATGTTATAATATTCTTACAGTGAAAACAATTCGATTACGACATAAAGATATCCCACAAATATCGTACTTTTAACTTGTGTCATATTGTATTATAGTTGATATTTTGTGAACACAAATTACAAAATAATAAATGACATAAAATTATTTTTTTTTAATTTAAAATACGTAAATTTACAAAACTAAATACATAAATTAGAAAAGAATAAATAACATGGGATTATTTGTTTGTAATTTAAAACACGTATATTTAAAAAACTAAATACGTTCAAGAATCTTTCTTAAATAAGAAAACAAGAAAATACTATATAGCAATCTAAAAATTAATACGTTTCTTCATTTTTTTTTATTTCCCCCATGGGAATAGTCGAGTCCGAGAGCCATATAATACAAATCCAACACCCTAGACAATTTTAACTCAGTACACAAACCTAAATTAGATTAATAAAATATATACCACTATTAAAATATATATATATATATATATATATATACCACTATTAAATATGTTATAAATAAATAGAATAAATTAGATTAATAAAATATATGATTATAAAATATTTATAATTTAATTTAAAGAGTCCATATGAATAAATATGAATTCATCAACCACAATACAACATAGAAAAATGTTATTGAATTAAATATAATGAAGAAAAACAAATAAAATAGTTCAATTCTAATATAATCACTCCAAGTCCAACAACTTCAAAATAAAATAAAATTAACCATCATAATTTGTATTTATTTGTACTCCAAATAAAAAAAAATAAGACCCTGTCAATTTTTATTTAATATAAAATTTAGAAAGCAAAAAAAAAAAAAATCAAAAAAACCGGTTGAACCTGTCACAGGTTCACCGGTCCAACCAGTTCATGACCGGTTTGACCGGTTTTTGACTCTGCCAGTTTGCTCATGAAAACCAGACCGGTGTGGTGACCGGTTCCCGGTCGAACCGGCCGGTCCGGTCCGATTTTCAGAACCATGCTCCACACTTATCATTAATTTCTCTCCCCTCCCCTCTCGTAATCTCTCCCCTCTCCTCTTGTAATCTTTCCGTCTTATGTCCCTTCATATTCTATTTAAATTTTCAATTTTCAGTTTTGGAGTTAAATGAAACTGATATGTAAATTTTGATTCAATATTCAAAATTTTCAATGTAGCCAAAATTAAAATTGTCGCTGATGATGATGCCTATATACATACAAACTGAAGAATAAAAATTTAAACATCAAACACACATGTCTTCCAGTTCCAATAATACTAATCCAAATAATAATTCTAAATTCGCATTTGACTTTAATGTAACTCCAATAAATATAGAGAGTCCAAATCATGAGAGTGCGGGATTTTTATTCAATCAGATTTGCTCAAATCATGAAAGTTCAGGGTTTTTATTGAATGAGATTCGATCAAACCCACCTGTACAATTCACTGTGGAGATAGATGATTCGGTTCCATCGATAATACGACGTACTTCTCAAGGAACTTTATTACTTGATCTGAATATGGAACCAAATCAAGAGTTCGAGTCTCCAATATTGGAATTGGATGTTGAAATGCTGCAAGACGATGAGGATTCTCAAACCCACCTGTACAATCCACTATGGAGATAGATGATTCGGTTCCATCGATAATACGACGTACTTCTCAAGGAACTTTATTACTTGATCTGAATGTGGAACCAAATCAAGAGTTCGAGTCTCCAATATTGGAGTTGGATGTTGAAATGCTGCAAGACGATGAGGATTTTATTTCTGCTCCAAATCCAGGTAAATAATTTTCTCGGTTAATCTAAACCATTCATCTACTAGAATTATATTCATCTACTAGAATTATTTTTTGTTCTCTAAGATTTCGAGATATTTTAACTTATCTACCAAGAAAATGATGAAAAAATGGAGAAAAAAAATGACGGGAAAAAAAGAAAAAAAATGACGGAACAGAAAGAACAAGAAATGACGAAAAAAAAGGAAAAAGAAGATTTTAGAAAAGAAGTTTAATTCATTCACCTATATGAGTACGAATCATGCGTAACTGTTGACTTTTTTAATTCTGTAAGATAGCTCATTAATCTTATATACTGATATAAATTCATGCTAGCTATTTTTGATTTTAATTCAAGAGGAAGAAAAAAATAATTTGAGAAGATAACTAATTTGATGGAATTTGCCAAGATAATAATTTGAGAAGAAGATGGCTAATTAATTAAGAAAAACATTTATTGAAAAAATATCACAAAAAATGATGGCTAATTTGCCACGATTAACACTCACGCACGTCCACTACTAATCGTGATCACGATTAATGTCAGAAAAAATGAAAGGTTTCAATATTTTGTACTTAAAAGGAAAAAATAACGGAAAAGAAAAGATAAATCACGGGAAAAAAAGGAGGAAATTACTTAACAGAGAGATTAAGAAATTACGGGAACAAAAGAAAAAAGAATATTTTAGAAAAGAAGTTTAATTCATTCAAGTCCGAATCATGCGTAACCGTGGCATAAATTCATGTTACATAATTGATGACTATTTTTGCCAAGACATAAAATTGCAGTATATTAATTTGATGGTTTTTATTATTATTTTTTTAATTTTGGAAGATAACTAATTTGATGGCTTTGTCTACTATTTTATTAATTTATAATCTTCATAAAACAGTCCATTCTTTCATTTTATTATAAGTACATATTTTTATTTTTTTTAATATTGCAATACTTATTTCTTACCATTTGATATACAGAAAGTTCTCAAATGTCTCCAATGGAAAAAAAGAGAAAAGATCTGACCAATGAACAGAGATTGAAAGTGTATAATGCCTTATTAGAGAAAAGTGTCAATGGAAAATTAAAACGTGATTCAACGAAAGAGGTTTCGGCATTATTTTCAGTTCCGTTACGTACAGTACAACGAATTTGGAAAAGAGCAAAAGATGCTCCTAATAGGGATTCTATTGATGTGTCTCATATGACAACAAGAAATTGTGGACGAAAGAGAATTCAAATAGATTTAAATCGAATTCTTGGGATCTCGTTAAATCAACGTACAACTATGAGGTCACTTGCCGTATCCTTAAATGTTAGTTATACGACATTATTTCGACTTGTGAAAAAAGGTCTTATTCGACGCCACTCAAATGCCATCAAACCATATTTAAAAGAAGAACACAAACGAACCCGTCTACAATTTTACCTATCTATGATAGACCAAAATACCTTGTCCACTAAGCCAAAGTTTCTTAGTATGTACAACGTGGTGCATATCGATGAAAAGTGGTTTTACATGACCAAAAAGAGTGAAACTTATTATTTGCTTCCTCATGAAGAAGAACCTTTGCGCACTTGTCAAAGTAAAAATTTCATTACAAAAGTAATGTTTTTAGTTGCTATGGCTCGCCCAAGGTTCGATGATGATGGAAATGAGGTTTTTTCAGGCAAAATTGGAATATTTCCTTTTATCAACATGCAACCAGCACAAAGAAAAAGTAGAAATAGAGATGCGGGGACTTTGGAGATAAAGGCGATTACATCGGTCAAGAGGGAGAATATAAAAGCATGTTTGATTGAAAGAGTGATACCGAAAATTCAACAGATGTGGCCAAGAGAGGATTTAGGAAAACCCATTTTTATCCAACAAGATAATGCAAGAACTCATGTCGATCCAAATGATAAAGAGTTTCAAATGGCTGCTTGTCAAAATGGTTTTGATATCAGATTAATGTGTCAACCATCAAACTCACCAGATTTAAATATTTTGGATCTTGGATTTTTCAAGGCCATTCAAGCATTACAACATAAGGAGTGTTCAAAAATTACCAAAGGTCTTTTACATGTAGTTTAAGTCCTTCGATGAGTATTCAACAAGAAAAGCGGATTATATCTTTCTAACTCTACAATCATGCATGCAAGAGATCATGAAAATTGGAGGCTCGAACAAATACAAAATCCCACACATGAAAAAGGTTGCGTTGGAAAATAAAGGCAATCTTCCTAGGCAAATTACTTGTGATTTAGGCATAGTACAAAATGCAATAAATATGTTAAAATGATTTTAATCTAAATTATTGTATTTGGTGTTTTTAATATTTTTAATGGTAATCTTTAACTTTATAAATTTATCAATTATATATAATTGTCATAAATTGTCCAATTTTAGTAAACATGAACAAATTTATTATTTTATTCATTTAATTTATTGCAATTGTTTTTTTTTCTCATTCATTTAATTTGTTATGTCACATTAAAAAAAAAGATAAGAATAAAAGTACCTTTCACGGTTGGGAACCTCAGAAAATATGTAGAAGAAGACTAATAAAAAAAAGACTTTTTCATATGGTAAGGACAATTCTCTAAGCATCATCGGATGAAAAAATGCAAATAACGTCCATTAAAAAAAATCAATAATAAATGGGATGAAAATGTCACTATCTAATGTCCATAAAAAACTGCAATAATAAATGGGATGAAACCAATGTAAATAATGGCAAAATCCGTCTACCATTCAAAGCATCCCACAAAGAATACAGATAAAAAAATCGTCTACCATCCAAAAAATACAGATAAAATCAAAGAGATTGATTTTTAAAAGTAATTTGGAAGAGTCAACATCGTTAAAATTACTTGTCGAATCTCTTTGTCATCATCTGGCTCTCCCTCGTAGTAAAGTTTGTTCAAATCAATTCGATGATCAAGATAAGGCTTCATGGTATACAACTTCTCATCTTCTTCCTTCAACTTTCCAGATTGCTCAATGATTTTTGATTTTTTTCCCTCCGCTTTCTCATCTACAAATCTCATGGTGTTGGGCTGTTATGGATTAATTTTCTGGTACCATATAAATAAATATAAATGTGCTGCCATGATTTGTAAGCCAAAAAAAAAAAGAGAGGGAAAAACTTGAATTTTCCAATAAAAATGGCGTGCGCAGGGAAGAGAGAAGTTCAATCGTCGTTTCAGAAAAAGTATAAAGGGGAAAGAAGTAAAGATACAGATAGGGGTATTTAAGGAACTTATCTACCAATATCTCTAAAACGTCATTTATTTAGAAAAAAGTTTAAGAGGCTTAAACGACCTACATAATGAAATAGAGGGAGTATTTACATTCACTTTTTTAACTTGATAGTTTTTTTAATAAATAATATATTTTTATAATTTTTTTATCAAAGCCGGTGTAAACGCAATATAATTGCTTTTGTAATCTTATCTAAGAACGGAAACAAACTTACTATTTCTGATGTATACTATAAAGTGATACAATTTACTTGAGATGGGTTTATAGAGATGAACAAGGATATACTAGTGAAGTTGGTAGGAGATAAATAATATTGTGATAATGATGTGAATGTTTTGTTTTAGGTGATATATTATACCATTCTCAACTGGCATGATTAGTTGGGCTGCTTAATTTCACCTTTTACTACTGATAAGCGAGAAATTGTGCTTTATTTAATGGTTTAATTCATATATTTTTATGTGCTTAATATTCTTATATATATTTATTTCTCGCATATATATTATTATGAGTAGTCAAGCACCAATTGTGTATTTCTCTCTTATTCTGCAGTAATTAGGTGCCAAATTGTTGAGTTGAAGAATGCATGAGAGTTGCACGAGGAAACGAGAGACAAAACGGGCGAAGAAAACAAAGAAAGGACGATTRTGGACTTTCTAGATGGGTTATCGCTGGAATCAACCGTTATAGAAAGTACCGCTGACTGCTGCCTGCAAGAACCGATGTCGTTCGATGTACCTGCCTACAGAGCTCTCTGTCGCGTCGACATCGCGTCAGTCGATGCGGAACGGAGGTCAATCGACGTGGGCGCACCGGCCTGGCGCTGGGAGTCCTATTTCTGCGAGGAAACCGGTATGGAAAGTGCAGAACCGACATAGAAGGGGCGGAAATCCTATTTTAGCCAGGGAACTTGTTCTCCAAGACATCTAAACTTATAAAAACCTCCCTTTAACACCAAAAACGTCAGGCACATTAATCCTAGGGTTCCAAGACACCAAAAAGGAGTCCACAACACCCAATTCAACCATCCATCAAGAGCTTGAAGATTGAAGACTCAAGATTCAAGATCTAAGCTCTCTTATCCCTTTCTTATCTAGAATTATGTCTTCTTATTTATTTTTCTTCTTTTATTTCATGAACTCCATTAGAGGGTAATTGTTTTATCTAGTTCTAGGGATGTTGAGACCCTCGTGAAACTATGTTTTAATTAATTTATGCATATTTCTTTCGTTCTTCATATGAGATTGTTTGTGTTATCTTGTTTACATATCATGWTTGCTAAATTCATGACATGATTGCTAGATTCTTAATTTTGATTGGCCACCTAGATTAAGGATTTGGTTATCAATTGCTAGAAAGAGAACTGCTTCCCATGTAATTATTGTAGTTTCGATTTCTCTGAAGCAACTAATGGTCTCGTATCATTAGAGGTAACACAACATAGGTTGAATAAACCGAGCTTATGCGTTTATTGCTTAGATTAACCTATTTGCCTAGATATTAATGCTGTTGTTGGGTTGAATCTAGAGAGCTTATTCTAGGTTATTAATAATTAGAATCAATTACAGAGCTTATTTTAATTGAGTAAACGGTAAGGGTGAATTCGAGTAACAGTGCTTATTGTTACTTATGGTTTTTAGTTTCATATGATGAGTGGATTATAATATTGCAATTGGTTAAATGAGTGGAACGAGGGTGGAAACTGAAATAAGATTGGGAGCTTTATTATTATTATTATTATTATTATTATTATTATTATTATTATTATTATTATTATTATTATTATTATTATTATTATTTATTTTCTTATTTATCTCGTTTAATTATTTTCGTTAATTATTTAGTTATTTAATTTTTCTTAGAATAGTTAATATTCTCTACCCCCGTTTTGTTATTTTATTTAAATACGAATAATCACAAATTAATCCACACTTCTCGTGGGATCGACCCTTGCTTGCCACTGCTACTAGTTAGTAGAGGAAAGTCGAGGACTTTATAAATATTATTTTTGACGCTTCAACGACGAGCGGTCAAATTTTGGCGCCGTTGCCGGGGAGTGGCGCGTTTAAGTTGTGATTTTTACGTATTTATTATTTTATTTTATTTTTAAATTAAAAAAAATTATTTCGAAAATTAAAAAAATATTTTAATTAAATAAAAAATATATATTTTTGAAATATATAAAAAAAAATCTTTAAATTTTCTTTTGGAATGGCAGCGTACTCTCACCAGTTTTATTCTTATGATGCTATGTATGGAATGGAGAGGCAACCTTTTGGGCATGACGGATCGCACTTCAGTTATCAAATTCCACAATACTATCCCGAGCTATTGGTTGAACAAAATTCTAGACCATCATTAGAGGATTTGGTGAAATCACTTGTGGCCAGTAATTTGGAATTTCGGCAAGACAGGATAGATGCTGGGATCACTAAGCGGACTACGAAAATGATCCCTCCGGTTCGACCATGTAGATTGTGTCATACATTTGATCATGTTACCGATGATTGTCTAACGCTACGAGCTAGGATTGAAGCAAATCGAAACCGGCAACGAGAGTATGACCCTTATCCTTACGAGCCAAGATGGGGGGACTCTCCAAATTTTCAAAGGAGACAAGATTTTTCGGAACAATACGATAACCGTCCCCAAGCACAACAAGTGTACCTAGAGCTCGTAGAGATGGTGAAAGCCATGGAATTGACCTTGGAGTTCCAACACGACATTCGGTCTAGTTTAAAGAAGTTAGAAACTCAAATGAGTCAAATGGCAGACCACCTAAGAAAGTTAGATGTGCAGTTGGAGGAGAAATCTCCGTTTGAATCTGAGGTGAACATGGAGGATGTGAGTGCCATTATACCGCAAGATGTGGAGGAATTCAAAGCTCCGGAGGTTCTAGCGCCTGAGTTGGAGGATGAATACGAGATGGAGGAAGAAGAAACAAGGCGGACACGTGATGATCATAGTCTGCCTGAGCTTACAAATGATGTTCCTAATTCCATCATTTCTCCTATCGCAGTCGAGCCTACGAATGATTCCATCATTTATCCAATCGAAGATGAGCCAAAGCCAAAGTTGACGCCATCATGGACCGAGTACCAAGGGATGAAGGAGGATGAGGAGACGCTTGTGCGTGTTGAAGATTTAGAGGAGGTGGTGACTACGATCCCTCCATTTGTGGTGGTGAACGAATCTACTTTTGCCAATTTTAATGAGAAGCCATCACAAAATCAGAAGGATCCAGTTAAGAACTCAACGGAGGATGCGGTGTACGAGGATGAAGTTTTCGTGAAGGTGGCGACCGATGACCTTCAATACGTGGTGATAGACGACACTGTTTTTGCTAAATCCTATGAGAAATCACTACCAAGTCGAAAAGATCCAGTTAAGCATCCGACGTTGAAAAGAGTGAGATTTGAGGAGGATGAAGTCATGGGGACTCCGTGTACTTTGAGACCTCCACCGAAACCCCCATAGAATTTTGGGATAATACGTCGAGCCGACGACGTTAAGAAAAGGCGCTTGTTGGGAGGCAACCCAATGTTTACATTATTTCTATTTTCATTTTTATTTTTGCAGTTAAAGGGATACTAAGCTTGGTTGATTTGGACGATTGGGAATATTTTCGAAAAAGATCGTTTGGAACCAAGAACCCCCTCGATGTTTACCCCGGTGATTTCTTTTCCCTTAATCTTCCCTTATGAATTATTATTTGCTTGTTCTTGCTTTGTGTTCGCTTGAGGACAAGCTAAAGTTTAAGTTTGGGGGAGTGGGTTATTGAGACTAGTATTGTGCTGAAAATTGCTAAATTTTTTAGATTTTTGTGATTAAATTCCGGGAATTGAAAAGAAAAATGTTAAAAGTACTTGCTTGAATTGCTTTGATGAATTATGTTTCGGTTAAATTTTTATTTGTCGTTTGATTTAGAGGTCAATGATACGCATGTTAGTGCTTTTGTGATTCATTTGTGGGGCGTCAATTCTAGATTATTGCGTTGTTGATGTGTACTTGTGGTTGTCGTACTCAATATGAGTTGTGTGGGGCCTTGAAGTTGGCGGTTGTGTGAAAATATATCGTTAGTCGAAACAGAAGTCAAATAAAGTCGGTTGGAGTATACCGGCATGGTGTAAGTTGAAAATTGAAAAAAAAAATCAAAAAAGAATTGAGGTGCTAAAACAACTGCCTATCCGTATTTATCAAGTGCAAATTCGCTTACAAATATCAAGGGCGAAAATCTAATGAAGATGCTAGTAGCTCAACAAATTCATGCACATACTCAAGTGGCGCAATCCAACCAAAATCTCAAACATGGCGGAGGAGAACTCAATAAATCAAATATGAAGTCAAGACGATCCTCCCATCCAGCGCCAATTCATTATCAAGTCAAGTCAAGAACGGTAACGGAGCTGCGGGCCTCAATTAAAAATAAATAAATAAATGGGAGGACGAGATATTTGATCGTGACCAACAATGGATAGAGCCAAACCATTGAGTAGCGAGGGGGCACCATAGTACATTGATATGACGTATATGAAAAGGGGTTGCCTAACTGCTGGGGTCACTTGAGTCAATACATGAAACGCTTGCGATTTCTAGAAAGTCCTCAAGCAACATTTCGAATTAAAGCATAAAATAAACGTATAAGATAAGTAAGTCACTCAAATTGATCAAATGAACTCATTCGGACTCTAGACACCATTATG